>JAMPIV010022577.1:0-58691 GCA_024509875.1 Oreohelix idahoensis
ACACTGGCTGTGGTATAAACCTACGTTTACGTACCAAGATTTGCAACAGAATGTCATGACTAGTTAGTTTGCTCATCCGTTCGCATACAGTGATTCTTCAAAGTGTGCTCCAGGGCTTCTTATCAAACGACTTTGGGACTTCAAGCATTAACAACTTTCATCTGAAACACGGATTTGTACCTCATCATTAATAAACTTTGTTTACCAGACTTTAAAGAAGTCGCAGGTACTAGTAGAATAGCCGTCCTGGCGTAACTGGATTCAGCTCAAGTTCAATATGTTATGCGTTTTTGTCTGGGACGATATTCCTTTTAACTGTGTAGAAAAAAGACTTATTAACACAGACCATGGTTAACGTGACGTGTCGAAAGGAAAAAGGAAAGTAACACTTGTTATTTGTTATAGAACCCCGTTTTACTGCAATATAATATGAAATGATTGATTTGCCACGTTTCAGAAGAGACCCCGATGCCATCACATGAAACAGCTATCCTATGGACCCCTGAAGGAACGCGAAAGGAGAGGCCGACCAAAAAAAACATGCCGGAGAACGTGTGAAGGCTGAGATGCGAAAAATGAACCAGAGCTTGGGGCACAGCAACGAAGGATGGTCGCCACCCGAACAAAGTGGAAGCAGTTTGGTCGCATGCTGGCCTCAAAGACTCTACCAATTATATAGGCATGATGACCGACTAGCGCTGCTTTGGACAGCCGATGACTTAGATCAAAAGTTAGAAGAAGAATATGAAATTAATGTCACTGGAATTTTTTAATGTCCATGCCTAAATTACAAGTGCCCCGTCAATATAGTATAATATTTCACTACACAGAACACTATTTTAATTCTTCATTAAAAAATATCATGTAAGGGCAACAAGAAATATTTTTGTAAGAAGTTGTTTTGTAAGTTTCAGCCTGTAATCTTTAATTATATTTATTCTTTAACTGACACAAAACACACGATCATGTCAAGCACAAGCAACTAAATATTCCTTCTGCCTTTTTATTTTTAAGTCATAAATGTCAAACTGTTGGCTATATGAGGTGGAAGTATGACACTGTTAAAAGGTATGATTAAAAAAACAAGAGGGAGATGAAGAATTTGTTGTCGGGCTTTGTAATAATTAGTCTGTCGTAAATTTTACAGATAGGTATCAAGATAGATTTGCGTCCCGTCCCGAATAAAACATGAAAAAAGGTGGTAAACTCAGGGAGACATAAGGTATGTAATTAGATTTCACGATGAATAAGTTTAAGGGTAGAATCTGTCACTAGAGGGATTGAGAAGATACACTAGTCCACCAATCTTAACGACTGAGAATTTAGACTAAAAGAACAATTCTACTCCGCGTACAAAACTGTAACACGAGCAGGTTACACAGCATCCAATTGAAGATATTGTGCCCGCGTCAGTTACTAGCGTGCACTACAGTAGTTATATTGATTTTATTAATCACAGCGTTAATCCTTAGCATATGTCGTTGTGGTTCAAGTGGCTAACGTTCCTTCCTTCCAGATATGGTAATCACTTGACTTTCTCAGTTTTTCAACCCAGAATGTTCCTCCCTTTGAGTTTGGTGATAAGGCAAAACACAGTTTCAGCACACAACGTATATCCACAAGACAATTATTGTAAATTTCCACAAACAGCAATGTAAGAAAATTCAATTCAGAGTTAATTGATGTAATTAGATCAAACACTAGTAAATTTTCACAGAATGATGATTGGTTATCAAGATGAAAAAATATGTAATTCCAACTGAATAATATAATGTAAATACCAAATAGCATAATGTAGTACTAGATTTCAGTCTACACATCAAAAACTTGTTCTTGTGTATTCCCTCAAGACAATTTCACCTAAACGCTATCTGTAAAAATCCTACTAAGTCTAAAGTGTAATGTGGTTACATCTAGAATCATAAACCCTAGACTTCTCTGCCTGATCGCCACAACTCTTCTATTATATAACTTATTCTTCTCTTTCCCGCCTTTTCTTTCACACGACCCGTCCTTTTTTCCACACGGTACAATAATTAACATTTGCACTCCTTCTCCTCAGCTTATTCGACCTTTTTGCACACGACATAAGCTGTTAATTTCGAACTTTTTTTTCCACATGGTGATCTTTTCCAACTTAACAATAGGATAATAAAAAAATAAAAAAACCAGGTCACACAAACATTCCCCATTTCCCACTTTCGCGCTTATAAAACCCATTCATTATTATCTGGGACTGACCTAAGTTTGCCCGATCTTTGAATGAATACACAGCGTTTTGTGTAAACAACTTCTTATTTGCTTTTATAGGTCTGGCATTCTTCATGTAGCATATTATAGCCGCTCTTAACCGCTTAGCGTGGAAGTAAAGGAAGGGACAAAGCTCAGCGTGAAAGGCCAAGCGGTCACACACAAAAAAACATACACGTTTAACTATGACACACACCCACAACAGTGAAGTGACGACAAGACACACAAACGTGAAGACTATAGTAAATGGAATATGGATATGGGCTGAGCTGACCAAACAAAACACAAGTAATTAATGTTTTGTTAAGTTTATTATCATATAAAACACTCAACAACATCATTGATATATGATATATAAATTATATAAATAAAATATAAGATATATATAAATATATAGATAGATATAAATATAAAATATAGAAATATATAAAAAGTAGAGTAAAAATAAAGTAATATATAGAAAAGAAAAAAAAATACAAAAATTAGAAAAAATAACCCCATAAATGTAAAAATCCCCTCTGGTGAGAAGAAAAATCCCGCAAAAAGTGAATAACCCCAAAAGGATTTTTTTTTTTTGTTTTTTTTTGGGGGGGGGGGGGGGGTGTTTTTTTTTTTTTTATTAGAGGTGATATTGTTTTTTTTATTTTTTGTTTTTTTATTTTTTTTTTAGATTATATTGTAGTTAAAATACTCAAAGTTAATCCTTTGAGAATCAAACAACCATGGGTATAATTATAGTAGTGAATAAAAAATATTGCGTAAAAAAGAATGATACTGAATTGGAAACAAGCAAGTAGAGAATAAGATTATAGAATATTAAAAATTAAAATTGCAAAAAAAAGTTAATAAAATATACACCTTGAATGTAAAAATAAAGAAAAAAAGTCTCTTTTAAAGTAGGAAAAAGTAAAAAAAAAAAAAAAGAAAAAAAAAAAAATAAAAAAAAAAGCAATGAGGTAAAAAGGACCTAAGGAAGAACAAAATTGGAAAGAAAGAATAGTTGAAAAAAAGTACTGAATAAGATAAAAATCTAAAAAGAGATCACTCTTGAAAGATAAATAAAAATAAAAAAGTAAAGATAAGCACAAAAGGGAAAGAACAAACAAAAGAAATAATGAATTAAAATAGTATCCAAAGAAAGTCATAACAAACGGATTAATAGTGATTATAAAAGAACACAACTGGAAAAAATAAAAAGAAATAAACAAAAGAAAATAACAAACAGAGATCATCTTAAAAAAAAAAAAGAAAAGAAAATAACTACAAAAGACAAAAAAAAAAAGCAAGAACAAAGAACAAAAACAGAAAAAGAAAAAGACGTGACAAAAAAAGTTCAGATGAGCTCCTCTGTGACACCCAAACCATCTACCCCTCCACACCCTCCCCACCCCTCCCCCCTCCGACCACGACCGCCCAGCCACACCCCGCTCTCACCCCCCCCCCCTTGCCCCCTCCTTACCCCACCCACCTCACACACCCCTGTGGCAGTGTTCGCTCCTGTACCCCTCCCCCTGTCCTAGGTCCTTCCCTCCCGCCCCCACCTCCCCTCCGACCAACCCCCCCCCCCGCCCCCCCCCCCTGCGACCTTTCCCCAGAACCCTCAAATCCCTCCCCATCGCCACCTTTCCGCCTCCCCTTCCCCTCCCAGAAGATGAAACATCAGAAGTATTTGAAATTCGCAGTCCACATTCGCCACTGTACCTCCCGCCGCACCCGCGCGCTCCCCTGATACTGATTTTTCATGACATAAAGCCATTCCGAGTCTCTTCGACAGATCTCCACAGGTCAGTGAGTACCCCCGACTAACATGTCTGGTCTACGCCCCTCCTACCCCGTCTGCCCGCTTCCCCGAGGCATAAGAAACGCCAAGACAGTATTTTACAACCCTAATCCCTGACCCCCCCCACCCTTTCCTTGGCCTCCCCCTGTCCCGCGTGTGTCCTTCATACCCACCACGCCCTCCTAGCACTTATTCTACCCCGCCCCCATCGTCACATTCAGCCATCCACACTCCCCTCTCCGATGCCCATCTACTATCACATACGCACCCCCAAACAGTTCTCCCCCACTAACCCTACCGATAACTATCTTCGCATCATCCTGTTCACTTACGCCGAGGCTCTACACCCGTCCCACCTATTACCCTCCCCCTCAATAAAATATCATAAATGACCACCACCGCCTCCCGTCACTCCCCACCTACCACCCCCATCCCACCATAATCCCCTCTTTACCCCCTCCTAAACCTCCCAAATAAGACTCAGCTTACCAAGATATTGACAACTAAAATCCCCGGTTCCCCTCTCCCCCCCTCTCACCCCACCTAACCACACCCCCCCTCCCCCCACAATATCATTGCATACCTTCAAGCGCTCAAGCGTCTCATAATACAACAGAATCCAACTCTACGCTGTCAATTATGAATACCTTAAATCATCCCCTCTTCATACAAAAAACCTACAAGTCCCATTACAACACCAACAAAGAACTCCACCAACGTGGGAATACAATAACAATACTCTAATTTATTTACTTACTAGAGATTCCCATCTAAACACTACTTACACAACTAACCTAACTTACTGAACCACAAATACAAACTTAATGAAATAACCAAAACGTAAAACTTACTCTCTCATACCTTCTTCATCCCCGATAACACTTTTATTATCGCTATCCCCAACAAGAATCTGGATTACCCAGCGACGACCTTCTTACTACTTCATTGTGGATCGTTCTTGGATAAGGATTAGTTTATTTAATTTTCTATCTATATTATATGTATTATTTAGGTTAGTTATCTAAATGTTTACTATTGGAAAAGATATGACACTAGTTAACTTTGTACATGGAAAAATAGCACAGGACTATAAGGAAAAGAAGTACAACAATCATAATGGTGATCCGTCTGGACAAAGCGCAATCAAAACTTTCATAGTAGAACTAGTTTTTGAGGGGCAAAGCGAGACAGGATTAACAAAGATGTTTAGCAAAGAGGCCTCATTGTATACTTCCTTGGCCCACAAGCAGATTTTATGTGACTCCCAAGTATGGTTTCAAGGAAATAGGAGTGAAAATTAGGGAAACCGTTTTTACAGTATGTGAAATTTGCCACGTCCCTGTGAAAGAATGCCTAAGTGGGTTATACCAAAGCATAGGAGGTTGAAAGGCATTCTCAACATAATGAAAATAGTATGTTGAAAAAACAACTACAGCAAGCACTGGTATTTGCTTTATGCTTATATTTGCTCAGAAAGCGATAATGTAGAGATAATCCCAAACTCCTAGAATGGAGCAGGAGGGACTTGATGATACAATCATATGTGCATAAAGTGGATATAAAAGTATAGGTAAATTATTATGTGAGATATATGTACCTTGTTCCGAAATAATTTTAGTTCAGCCAGGCAAAAATCATTGCACTCCGCGCTGTCATAAGCAGGATATTTTCCAAGAACATTTAAAATACCACAGCAGAAAATTGGTGATTTCTAAGCATCTTCCGTGAGTTACGCTTTGTAAAAAGCTAAAACTCGTTAGATCTAAGAAATCAAGAGAGGCTAAACATTGGTGGGTGTTACAGTGAGGACAATATGCAGCAGGATGTTATTTTTTCAGACCAGAAATGTACTTAGCAGAGGCATTTGTTCTTTTATTTTTCCTAAAGTTCGAGGGTACGATTACTTTAACACTTACAAAGAATGACCAAATCTGAAGTCAGGAGTCTTTTCCACCAGTCAAATCTTGGATTCAAGAGCCTAGAGACTTCGACACCAACGACCAACAGTTTGTCATTCAACACGTTGTAAGGCACCCACATTGGACATGGGAAGGAGTTTATCTAGACGCCTCTAGATTGAGTACAACCTCATCACGAAAGACTCGACAAACAAACCATTGTGAAAAAACCTCCGCAAACCTGACAGATTTGTAAATACGCAAGCAACTTGGACAATTAAATCCAGCATCAAATCCACCAAATTAATAGTCCTCCAGTTAAAAACAAATTTGCAGGAAAAAACCCTCTTGATAGTAACTTTCGTGCAAGAGTTTCGAGATCTTCAATTTCAATTTGTGTAAAGCCAAGAATACAATTATTAAATTTGTTATATGTTATTATACAAACTCATCAACAGTTCAGATTTCAGCTACACTTAATAGGAATGAGGAGCGCCTGTTAAGGAAGCTAAAATCTTTAATTTATAACATTTATTACAGCCATAGTTGACGTTCAATAAATTTACTTAATAATAGGAAATTTCTCTGGATTAAACAGTTGGGGGGGCTTGAACGTTAAGCCAACATAATTGCTTTTATAAACTCACAAAAGGTGCCGGAAATCGAAGATCTTTGTGATAAGTTAATAGTGCTCCGCCCCATGCTATTTCTTTTTTATCATTGTTCTTTGAATTTTCTGAATCAACTTCTTGTGAAAGAATGCTCTTGAGATAGAAGCATCATTATCCTTCTACTTACATTGCACTCTGCCAAGCAAGTAATCTCGTGCGAACCGGTAGACCACCTTTGAAGACCAAACTTTTTAGTTTACTCTTGAGTTTGTTGCCATTTAGCTTGGTGGACCACTTTTTTAGCAGAGCCAAAGGTAGGGCAAAACCCGTTGCGCACTATGAATTGGTTTTACAAAGAAATCACAAGTTCTACCAGTATATTTGAGGTTATCTGAATTCTCCGTTAGAATTTTCAACAAATGGTATGGTGGTCGGCCATAGAAAAGCTTTCTCTGTTCCCGCATAAATTTTGGCTTTTTTTAACTTTGATAGCACTAGAAGTTCTGCAGTCAATTTAATTAAAGTGTCTTTTTTTCAGATTGACACTGGTAGGGAGTCGATAGTAAATCCTGATATACTTTAAACTGTTGAATACCTTTGTAATATTTATTAAATTGAATATTTTCTTTTGCAAGGGAGTCGTGAACAATATTCCCCTCTCACTTAACATAAATCTCGTCACTGGGCAAAGAAAATTTATATAAGCAATTCTTTTTTAATAATATTGTTTTCTGATTAGGAATACTCATTTATCTGAATTCTTCCATTTAAATTCCGTTTTTTCTAGTTTTACCTTTGTATGACTTAGATTTCATCAAAATATCTTAATAGAGCTTTAGGGAACATCCTGATACTTCTAATTACTTTCTTAATTGAACCATCTTATCATTCCATTCATATTCTTATAGAGTACCTATTTCCATGAGGTCGCTGATCTAGTTTACAAGGAAACGATTAAAGGTTGTTCTATGCGCCTGGTCAAAACAAGGGCTATTGACTAAACATGAGGTCCACTGAATTAGTCATGGGAAAGGAGGACTAGTCTTACTGGAGATATCAATACAAAGGCAATCTCACTACGTAATACTGAGTTTTAGTTGGTAACTATAGGCAAAGTTTGTCAGACCTCATTATGTCCCACTGAGGTCTGATAGACATTGGCTATTTAATATCTGACCACCAGTTCAAATTAGCTTGATAAAATGCTAAGAACACATGATGGCAGATTTTCGCCAGCTCTTGCAAGATAGGCGGGAGGACTTAATGATTTGCATTTTCTGAGTTTACTTTGCCTCACATAAACAGCGAAGAAGAACTTTGTTCAATGATGGGATGAATGGTTAATTTCACTGGTGTAGTGCCCCGGGGGTGTCTATTTAAGGACTGATAAGTAAAATTGAGTAGGGCTACTAGGGAAGGATCCATCATCTCTCTCGAAGCCCCATGATGACTGAAATAACCCCACTTAACAAATGATTTACTATAATCCATGGTGTGATTCCTATATACAAACACAAAGGGGTTTTTCTATTGACAAATTCTTATATACGTGTGTTTGCAATAGGCACTATGTTTGGCTGAGATCCTCATTGTGTGCGCTCGGAGCACTGATTGAGGTGAGTTTTTGCAATGATGGATATTCCTACAAAATTTTCTTCCAAACTCAAAATGTTTTTTAAACAAATCCACCAGAATTCGTAGATGAGAATGTTTTTTGAAAATATAATGCTTGTGAATACAACTGGTTATCTCATGGGCAAATCTAATTAAATTGCTTACAAGACTGAGTGCCTCAGGTGAGCACATAAATCGCTAGAAGGCTTCTAAAGAGGGCACTTTATTTGATGCCTTATTGGGATATTGGAATGAGGGCAGCAAGTTAATGATAATACAAAGGCATTATACGTTTTTTATAATTAAATTGCGCACAGACACACGTCACCACATATATTTATAATCAGGAGCTTCAGAGCTTGATGAATCGCATTCACTAAAAGTAATTTAACAGAAGGACTTGCTGGTTTTGCCTCACAATACTAGGGTCTAAAAAAAACAAGCTGAATGTTCAGAGGGCTGATAGTCAGGATGATTTTTTTGCTGCACCAGTTATCACTATCGATAACTATGAATTGGCAGTGGTGCACCACTTCACATACCCAGGGTCTACCATCAATGACAAACTCTCACTGGATACAGAAATCGACAGCCGCATTGGCAAAGCTGCAGCTACCTTTGCCCGCCTCACATCGCGTGTTTGGGGAAACTCTAAACTCACAATGAAGAACAAAGCTGCGGTATATAATGCCCTGCGTCACCAGCACACTCCTATATGGCAGCGAGACCTGGACGACCTATGCTAAGCAAGAAAGAAGGCTCAATACCTTCCATTTGCGGTGTCTACGCCGCATCCTCGGCATCTCGTGGAAAGATAAAGTGACAAATGTCGAGGTGTTGTCACGTGCTGGCCTTCAAAGTATGTATACGCTTCTTAGACAGCGCAGACTTCGCTGGCTTGGCCATGTTCGCCGCATGGAAGATGGTCGCATCTATCCCAAAAGATATCTTCTACGAGACAATTAGCAGATGGCAAAGAGAACAGTTGGGCGACCACAGCTGAGGTTCAAAGATGTGTGCAAGTAGAGATATGAGGGCACTGGACATGAGGGATCCAGCAACATGGAGGATGAAGCTGCCGATTCGCACTAAGTGGCGATGCTATTTACGGCGCCACCTCAGATTGGGCGAAGAGAGGCTCACACACTAGATTAAAGCAGAGGTGAGGATGAAAACGTCAGAAAGGAGCAACCAGGAAAATAAGCATCTGAGGGCTGTCACCCTAAGGGGCGCATTCCCATAGTCAATTTATGACTGAAGGGGCTTTATTATTATCTATATATTATTTTTTAAATATATTAGAACTTATTTATATATTTATATATATCATATGATTTATATACTTATAATATTTATATAGTTAGTATTTATATATATATAAATTATTATTATATTTATATTATATTATTAAAGATTATATTGATTATATATAAATAGATTTAAACCGGTTTTTGATGCTGGCCTAGTAAATCGAGTGGAACCAACTGGTAGCGCGGGGCTCCCCTTTAGGTCACTGATGACTCTATCCTCTATATCATCCTTCCGCCATTAAGTGCTCGCAGCATACAGGTTTACTCTTGTTTCCTCCTTCATTTGAGAGGATGCTAAGTTCAAATCATTGCAAGTACCGTCTCTATCGACAGTAAACTGTTATAAATCTTCAAGCTAAATTTTGTCCTAAACGTTTTTGTCTAATTTTTATTTTATCTTCAAATAGAATCTTCTGGGCGTGATCCGAAATGGTATCTGACTTGGTTTAGAGCCGCAAGGACAAAATATAACCAAGCGGTAAGAGAAAAATACGAAAAGGCAGTATTATCTTCTTCCAGTCTACCCAGGGCTATAAATGAGTACTTGAAAGAATAGTTAAAGAGAGAAAGAATGCGAAAACAAAGAAAAGATAAAAAGGAAGGAAAGAAGGAGAAGAAGAGAAGAGAAAAAAAGAAAAGAAAGAAAGGTGTTAACAGCAGAAACTGTGACAAAGGTGAAAGGCACTACGGAGATTCATAGCAAGTGAGCATCTGAGAATTTACGACACCGCAGCATCTGCTAGAACAAAAGTTCATGTAACAGCCACACAACCAGTTACAAACATCGTTTTTATATTACTGCTCGCAGGCCCTCGGATTGACACGGCTATTTTAGAGAACGGATCGTGTATGAAATTTTCGGAAGGATTTACTTCAGCTAGTTTCCTAAGATTTGGTACCCCCGAGCTCCATCTTTGGTGATGAATTCTTAATGTTGATCACATCTTCTACACAATGGTCCCAGAGCTCCATCAATTCTGTGAATAATGGGAAATTCGTAATACTGACTTTGTACATATGTTCAGCATACAAGTTCACCAACAGAAGTATGAGACAAATAAAATCTCTTCCCGAATCGTTACATATATTTTCTGTTGACACCACATTGGATGCCAGTCCTTTATTGTATTTCTAAAACACTCACGGGTTAGTTCATCATTTCTACTTCAGGTATGAGTGAGTTCACCAACACCAATACTTATGTGATGTTGTGTTTTTTTTATAATGTCTTCCTGTCACGCACGAATATGCACAATTTGGTGTAGGTGAATTCTCTTCGTGCGCAGCTTGTGTCCAAGCAAGGCAGATGACGTGAGGTTACAAAAATGAAAGCCAGCATCTCAGCCAGACATTGAGTCTGTTGCCTATATTCCTTATATATACCCCAGTGTGTTCGGGGTTAGGTATTCTTCTGGTAACAAATGTCTTCTTGGTAGAAGCCATTGTCGGCTTACACTACACGTAAGTCCGAACCAGTTTTTGGTAAGGGTAAAAAAAGTAGAAGTGAATTGTTTACTTGAACTTTCGTGTCACCATCCTTCGTTAGCATCTAGCTAGCACCGTTCGGCAAAGAGGTGGTATAATAGATAAACGGAGACTTACACTGAAAAGGCCATTTTAATATTATAAAGGATTCAAGGCGCTTCAATCCTTTACGGTTTATTGGATTGTAATATTTATATGTGGATTGCCGTCGCACGAGTCACGGCGACGAAGAGAGGTTAGCCAAGCACTAGGACATAACCTTTCGTTGTTATATTATATGCAAAGTATGTATGTGGATCTGCCATGTCAGGGTGTACCAAGTCTACTAAAGTACCCGACCATATTGTAGGACTAGAATCAATATATTTTATTTCCAAGATCTTTATGGTTGAAATAGTTCCTAACGGTCATGCAACATTGACGCAAGGTCAAACCCTGATCTTATGTGAGGAAGTTATTATGATGCCCTGTACCATGCCTATATATTATATGACTGCTAACATGTACGTTTTACACTGTGGAATCCATGTTGAAAGTACTGTAGCCACCTGTTGTCGTCAACGTATTATGTTCGTATCCTAAATAAAATTATGATGTCAGTAAACCTAACGAGTTCGTCCTTATACACATTGGCACTCGTTGACGTGCCTAGCTTATTTCTTATTGAAGTCCTTCCTTCACGTTTTTTTCCAAGGAAAGAAACATTCGCGTTATTATTGCAAGTCAAGTCTCCAAATAGCAATCGCCTCTCCGTGCTAGTTTGGACCGTTGTCCACTACGGACACAAAACCATCAACATCCTTTAGTCAGCGTTTTCACACCCCAGTAAAAGCGAGGCTACAAAAAAAACTATGGCGGCGCAGTGTTGGTCTTGAAAATAATCCATTTTTTCAGTAATTTGGAACTTCGAACGTCAATCCAACTCTGATTTGAGAAAAAGATAAAAATGCAGTCTTTCAAGGCGACTCCAACATCCTTGGACTGTTTATAAAATCGTATATTTGGAACTATTTCATGGTCAAGATGGATACTCAACTGCTTCAATCATTTGCGGACATCAACCAGGTGCTACGTAATCTTCCTCCGTGATACAGCGGCCGGAGTGCAAGGACTCTGCACCAAATCCTGGAAATTGCATCTTTATCAGACAAAATGAGTTAGTATTACATCTGTGCACTTGATTTGTCACCGATTCTTATCTTAGCTGAGCCGCCTTTTTAATATGTCCATTGTAGTAATTTCTTGTGATGCAATGTTTTATGTTTCCTTGTTTGTTTGGGCTGTAGGGAGGTCGATTCTGACAAACGTAGGTTCCATCTCGAAGCTGATGGACGGGCTCTTTTGTCAGATGTTCCTATAGGATTTATTTGTAAGTTTCAATTGAGCGTAATTCCCGGACTCAAAGGACTAGATAACTTTGCTGTAGTTCTCGATCGCTACTTGTCAATCTTATAATAGTATTTGTTTAGCTAGTTTTCCGTCAAGGTTTTTAATAGTTTGTTTTCATATTTATTTTTATTCGTACCCTTGGTTTCATGATGTATCTTGTATGTGGATTATTGTCCTCTCTAACCTGACTTTCGGTGAGGTTTTTTTACAAAAACATAGATGTTTTTTACCCACACTGTCTTGTCAATATGTCCTCTTGTTGTAAGATATTTTATCGCAGTTATCATCGATAAATTTTTACGACATCCTATTTTTAGTATTCACATTTTTAAAATTTTTTTTATGTTTTGAATTTTTGTTAGACCCTCTGCGATCGTGTTTTACGTCTTTGATTATCTTCGTCATGTCAATGTTAGTTGCATTGTTCTATGGCTCTTGTCTTTTACTTAATTATATTAATTGTATAAAATATTTTCATTGAATTAATAAGATCTTGTTATACTTAATTTGATTAATTAAGTAAACCGTTACTTAGACAAGAAACGTATTCCACACCACTTTAAAGTAAAAATTAATTAATAATTAATTTGAGTGAGTAAATCAAAATGTCGTCGCTTAAATTTTTATGAAACAGGCAAAAAATCCGTTGGGATGGCCCCTGACGAGGGCGAAAAGCCCATTCGCACTAACCAGAATACAAAAAGGCTCAAGAGATAGAAAGCTGAACAGAGGAAATTTAGAACTTCTGAAAACAAGGAAAATATTTGAGATTTTGAAGCAGAGGCCCCCAGAGAAAATGAAAAGAAGAGGATATTTGAGTCCCTCAGGAAAATTAGAAAAAACGATTTCAGCGTGAGGCGGAACATAAGAAATTGGAGGGCAGATCATGGAATAGAAACAAACATTGGGAGGCTGAAGAAAATTGATAAAAAACGTAAACATGAAATGAAAAAGACTAGAAATTGAAATTGGAAATTAAACCAAAAAGAAACAGAAGAAAGGATATAGTTAGGCTGAAGAAAAATACAAGAAAATTATCAACGTTCAAATTCAGCATGAAAAATAAAAAAGAAGGAATTAAGAATTTAATCATTTTCGATTATCTCAGGAGGCCAAGTGCTCAAGAAGGTCTCAGGAGGGCCAAAATACGTCTAAACAAGGTGGAATATTAAAAAATTATTCATTGTAATAATGCCAAAATTTCATCCTCCATCGGAAGGATGGTTATTCATTATCTACATAGGTTTCGAAGGCAACATGGCGAGGCCTATCACGTGGAAAAATCCTCAATACTGTGTAAAAAATTATCAGAACTACTTAACAGGATGAAGCTATGTCCAGTATATCATATTGCAACTACTGCTGATAAAAATAACTATGAGGCCTCCCTCAGAAAACTGCTCTTTACTTGTTAAATATCAAATGACAAAGAATGAAATAAACGTTTTAAAAAAATTCAAAATCTATGCTCCCACAAAACGGGAAAAACATTTTAAAACGATTTTATTGATCAAATAGCCACTTACATTGGATAGATGGATCGGAATTATCCAAGACGGATAAAACTTTTGACGCATTGGAGAGATTGTTAGTAATTACGCGATAATGGTTTTGTCCTCGGTTAACTCAGCTTTTCTTAGCTTGTTTTTTGCAACGAACATAAACATAAATGAAATGCAGGCAAACCTGTGTTTACAATACTGCTACCCGCACACACCAAACTTGAATTTTTTGGAATTTACTCAGGTTAAAGAAGAAATTTCCCCGTTGACTTTTGCAAATACAACAGGATTTATCGCAGACTCCATCGCATCTTTAAGTAATGACAAAACTACAAAAAGGGAAATAACGAGAATTTCAATTCTTGTAAATTTTTATAAAGGGAAGCAATTTTAAGCATTCCTTCTCCATAAAACAATTCTTGGGGTCAATTACACAAATCAAGAGATTGGGGAATAACAATAATTGTTGGAAAATTATCAAGTAGGTACATTAATACACACAAATTGGCGATCTAAAATCTCAGAATCCTAACAATAGACAAAATTTTCATTAATTGGGATTTTTATGGGTCAAAGCCATAACAGTGATATCACTGATTTATCATTCAAATCAATACGGAAACACAAGCAGAAATGTTATCATAAATGGGCAATTTTAGAAATGATAGTCACAATCGATCGCGTCGTAGAGATAGATATCTCAAGCAGATGGCCACGCATCCAAACTAAATGTAGCTATTGTTGAAACACAGAGTTAACAATAGAGAATAATACAAAATAATTACACGCATGTTTGCCATGTCTTGTGTCCTCGTTAATTTTGAGGCAGATTAAGGCTTGTTGAACGAGTGCAACGACCCTGCTTCCAGCCCAATGCGATCACGACGTCTGACGCTAGCTGGACATAACCGTTAACCTAGTAGTTCCGGAGGGAATGCACAGGCCATTGTCAGGCTCGCTACCACAATCACGGAAAAGGGTGTCCTTCAATATATAGCAGGAATTTGTAAACGATAACCCTTGTTCCATTCTTTTAGATATCAGGCTTGGCAGCCACGAATGGCATCAGGAACTCATTGGTAAAACCCCTGCCCTTTGCAAACTGGGAGACCATCCAATGTGTGACTTTTTGGCGGAAACTGTGGAAACTTATTCCCACAGTCTATTATAGATTTGAAAACACGATTATTTATCAGGTAAAAAGTATCCACGCCTGTCCCCTTCAGAAATCCAAATTCCTGATGTCATCCTAGGGTCCGCTATACATGATATAAAGGAATGGTACCAACCCCACAGCAAATTGCTGAATGGGAAAAAGGTCAGCATATACAGTGATACCCTATGCATTTAAGTCTATACACTAGAAGTTGTTTCACATGCACATGCTATTAACCTGTTGGGAAATGCTAATGTATCGGAATCTAGTATTGAAAATGAATTCCATGTTCCATTACGCCACTGTGGCTAATGGCATTTACAAAACCTTTACGAACATGCTTCCATTTCTTAAGAGATGATATTAAGGTTTCAACGCAACCTGTGAAGACTAGTAAGATTCATTATCCGGGGGACATATACCTCCCTCGACCTCTGATTCAGCTAGGCAACTGATCGTAAGAAAAAGGTTACGTTTGAGGAAAATAGTAAAGGAATGTTTTCCCCTAATAAAAATTAAGAGTTGTAACTCTTTTGGGAAAACTAAAAACACAATAAGGTTGTCGACCAAAGTTGTCAATTTGTTCAGCAAGCAGGGGTATAACGACAATGCCGTACACCACCTTTGCCTAGTGTAAGTTTTCAGACTCAAGTACAAAAAGTATGGTTTCATTTAAGAAACAATAATTATTAATACAAGTTAATAGTTAAAGGACTCATAAACTTACCTAAGAGGGCTAGAGATTACCCATCAACCTTATACATCATAACATTCTTGTGACAACGCTTAACCACTTAATATTGGGTAGGAAGGTGGCATCTTCTCGCACCATCCTTGTGCAAAAATTCTGCCACAACGAAACCAACTTTGCAGGCACTGGGTGGAGATTTTTCTCAATCAACACGTGCGGACGTTAAGTTCGTACGTCTCTTTACCACATACCAAGAACAGGTATGGGTGACGAGCCGTGGTTACATTCAGAACCAATAAAGATGCTCGCATAGCTATCGAGCGGGGGACAATGTGTGTTATTTTTTCACCACCATTCTCTCCGATTACAATTGTTCCTGATTCTGGCGTCACGCAGAGATACTAACCTACTGATATTGAATTTTCATGTGACAGTATTCCTTTGATGGACTCAGTCTATGCAGTCACTCATCTCTTTCTTTACTAATCATCACCTCTTTTCTTTTCTAGAGATTATTTCTTTTTCTACTCCAACGGGGGTTATTCATAAAATATAATTTCATGCCATTCGGTTTAGTAAATGCACCGGATACATTTGTACGGCATGATGCGTTCGCGTACTGTTCATCATTCCATTCCCGATGTCATTACATATATGACGACATTTGTCTCTTTAATGACACATGGGATGAACACATTAGTGATTGAAAAACATTACTGTCCACTTTACGGTAATATTATAATTAACGGCTAAGCCTTCTAAAGCTTTCGTGGGTTTTCACTAAATTTCATTTTTTAGGTCACCGCGTTGGTACACAAGTCTGTTATATACTGAGGACAGTAATGTCTCTAAGATCCTCAACATTTCTACTCCCAAAACTAAGAAACAAGTGAGGTCATTATTGGGTCCATTGTTCAGATTCTTCTACGCTAAGTATTTCATACTCATCTGTCCACTATTACTGCACCTTTTTCTCTTCGTTATTAAAAAAAGGGCGCGGCTAACGTGATTCGGGTGGTCGGAGGAACACCAAAATCGCGTTGGACACCATTAAAGGCATTCTTTTCGAAAACCTCCTATGTTACAATTGGCCCTAATGCAAACCTCCCTTTCATATTCTTGCGCAGTGGGACGCCTCTGGCCTACGGTTATTGGAAGCCGTGTTTAACCTACAGGAGTATGCGGGCACGCCTTGCACCCAGTTACTGTTTTTTTTCGTCTCAAGGAAAACGTTTACGTCGGCTGAACAAAAGTCCTCCGTCCTCGATAAAGAATTTTTGTCTCTCGTGTGGTACTTAACTAAAACTAAAACTCCAACGGTTTTTCATTCTTTTGGGATCACATTTCGTTTGTAGAGACTGATCAGAAAGCACTTACTGCATTAAAACACCAAAGACGTCAGATCTGCAAAGTCCACCAGATATGCCAATTTCATTGCCAAACCCCTACTGTTTCACTACAATCCGGGCAAATATTACCTGGAATCACAGAAACGTTTTCGCTGATAATTTTTATCCCGCTGCCCCCGAGTGAAATCCCATGCGACCTGGGTACGCCCCGCCCCCCTACAAATGTGGATGCCTCTACACATACTACATCACATTTGTAAACATGACGTTCTTTTAACTTTACTTTGTGAATCAGTGACCATTTTTTTTTTGTACATACTTAGTCAAGTGAATAAAGTTGTAACATTCCGTTGAATTACATGAAGAAAAAAAAAAAAAACAGTGAATTATATATATAACAGTGAGGATCACATAATCTTTTAGTATTTATGACATTATCTGCGTAAAGATACATTGTGAATTTAGATAAACATTAGTATTATCGTGAACTATTTAACAATAATTTTGTGGAATCTATGGTATTTCAACATACTAAAACTTTTACAGGATCTTCGTGTTTTATGAACTGTTTTGAGGTTAACTTAGAATCTTCGGGAACTTGATTGAACTTGTAGCAGTTGTAATGAACTGAAACTTATTCAGTACATTTTGATTAATGAACATATTTAATTAGTTTAATTAGTTTAATATAATTAACTATAAATATTTTAATCCTAATGATTACATCGGGTAACTATCACTCATTTTAGATAGTGATACGTCATTGGTAGTTATTTAATGATACTACTCATCCTTAGACACGGTTAAGTGTGTTGATAACTTCAAGTGTTGTATTCATATTCTTTGATTTTTTGCCACTTCTCATTTTTTAATTTTTATGCATTTTCATCTTTTTTCCTTTAAATTCATGTATTACCATATTCTCTTTATTTCTTATTGCATTTGGGTTCAATTTAATCATCCTTTATGCTTTGATTTTCTTTCATCTCTTTTCCACATTGTTTCCAAAAGTTTGGTCCCCCAATTGTGATGATATGCTTTTATGCATATTTTTGTTGTTTGAGTTGAGTTGAATTTGATTTTTGTTCGTTCACTCTCCTCCTTATTGATTAATATGCTTCTCCTGCATTATTAGTATTATTAGTATATATAATACATATTTGTAAGCTTGTTTTTTCACCTCTCCGCGGTAATTAAAAAAAAAATTACAGAAGGAAGAAAAAAAAAAATTTAATAGAATTAAATTTTTTTGCGGACGGTGTGGAAGGAAGCTGATGCCTCCTTTATTGTATTCTAAAACAACTCACGGGTAGTCATCAGGTTCTACTTCGGTTTTTTGAGTGAGTACAACGCACCAACTTATGGGGGGTTGATGTTTGTTTTTTATAGATGTCTTCTGTCACGCACGAATATGCACAATTTGGTGTAGGGGGGTTTTTTTGAAATTCGTGCGCGCTTTGTTCCCCCCCCCACCCAAGCAAGGCAGATGACGTCAGAGGTTAAAAATGAAAAGCCAGCATCTCAAGCCAGACATTGAGTCTGTTTTGCCCTATATTCCTATATATATACCCAGTGTGTTGGGTTAGGTATTCTTCTGGTACAATGACTTCTTGGTAGAAGCCATTGTCGGCTTACACTACACGTAAGTCCGAACCAGTTTTGGTAAGAAAGTGAATTGTTTACTTGAACTTTTCGTGTCACCATCCTTCCCGTTGGCATCTAGCTATCCACCTTTCTGCAAAGGGGTTGTAATAATGGGATCAACGGGGACTTTCACTGAAAGTAATTTTTAATATTATAAAGGATTTCAAGGCTTCATCCTTTTTCACGGTTTATTTATGGATTTTTGGATTGAAAATATATTTGGATTGCCGGGGCCCGTCACGAGTACCACGAACCACGGCGACGAAGAGAGGTTAGCCAAGCACTAGGACCATAACCTTCGTTTGGTTATATTAATGTGCAAGTATGTATGAAATCTGCCCTGTCAGGGGTACCAAGCTACTAAAGTACCCCCCGACCAGAATTGTAGGAACAGAATCAATATATTTTATTCCAAGATCCTTTATGGTTGAATATAGTCCTATCTAACGGTCATGACATTTGACGCAATGGTCAAACCCTGATCTTAATGTGAGGAAGTTATTTTATGATGCCTGTAACCATGGCCTATATATATGCTACATGTACGTTTAACTGTGGATTCCCATGTTGGAAAGTACTGTCAAACCTGTTGTCGTCAACGTTTTTCATTTTTCATAACCCTAAAATATAATGACTCCCAAAAAATTAGGCCGAGTTCGGTCCCAATACGACAATGCCAATTGTGCCTCCTGGACGTGAACACGTCATCCAAGTTTTTTGAATGTTCCTCCTCATCATTTTCACCTCTGTTTCCAACTCTCTTCTCCATGTACTTCTTGGTCTTCCTCTGCCTCTCTTGCCCTGGGGGGTTCCAGAACAATTCGGACTGTCCTTGTAATGCTATCAACAGGTTTCCTCAGTGTGTGTCCTATCCATCGCCATCGTCTTCTTCTCATCTCTTGTTCCACTGGCACTTGTCCAGTTCTTGTCATCAGTTTCCAAAGGGTAACCAAGAACATGTCATACCATTTTAATCCCTCTATTCTACGCAAGCACCCTCCATTTATGAAAGTCTGTAGCTTTTTGGTTGTTGTCTTTGTTGTTCTCCATGTCACACCCCGATTGTCTGGTTTGAGATACAATAGGACTGACTTCACATTTGAGTTGAAGATTCTTATTTTCGTGTTGGATCCGATTTCTCTTGATCTCCATATCTTTCCCAATGCAATGAAAAGCTCCTCTTGCCTTTTGTATTCTTATTTTGATATCGCTGTCTGTCCCTCCAACTTTGTCTATATTACTGCCAAGATATGTGTAAGAATTGGACTACATCTTGTATTGGCGTTTTCTTCAAGTTCAACCCTGTTATCATTTACCTGCATTTATTCTCATTATTTTGTCTTTTCCCTGTGTATTTTCAGACCCAATTGCTGTGACCTCTCATCGAGTGTTTTCAATTTGTCCTGCATCTGATTACGGTTATGGGACAGGAGAGCCAAATCATCAGCAAAATCCAGATCATCCAACTGCTTAGTCAGAGTCCACTGGATTCCATTTCTGTTGTGTGTTGTCGATGATCTCATAACCCAATCTATTGCCAGCAAGAAAAGAAATGGAGACAAGAGGATCATCCCTGTCGCGCACTCCATGGTGTTCTTACCCCAAATGGTTCTGTAAGCTGTCCCTTCATGAAAACTCTGCAAACGTGCATTGGTCTTTCATATGGGATTTTTCTTTACATTAAATTAATGATTTCTTCAGGGGAATCCATATAATACCTCATCAAATTTCCACAAAGTGGATTCTCAGTCCCCACTGTCAAATGCTTTTTCGTAGTCCACAAATCCGAATGTATAGATGGTGAATTCCATTTCCCAGACTTTTGTTCAAATGACCCAATTATTTCAAAAGTGGCTAATCGGCACTGTACATGATCTGTTTTGTTCGAAAACCTGCAATTTCTCATCTGCCCAAAAACAATTTTCTTGTCTAGCCCGAAACTAACAAACAGTTTTAATCTCTCAAGGACTACAAACTGTTCAATACCTCCCCTGGCAATGGGAAAAAAAAAATGTTATTTTCGCCTAGAAGTTACAATTTAAGTGCAAAATCCTTGTAGAGGAATAATGTTAGCTATCATTGCAGGAAATTGGTATTGAAACAGGATTAAATCCATTGTATATTAGAGATTAAAGGAGTCCATTAGTCCAAGAAAATTGAGAGATGATGTTTTTCCAAGCAGGTTTTGGGAAAAACAGATCATGTAAGGAAATGGAGTCCCCACTTTGAGTGATTCCCCCTTAATTAGATTGCCAACAAACCTGGAATGGAATTCACCACCTGAACATCGGATTTGTGGACTAAAAAAGCATTTGACAGTGGGAAAGTTGAATTACTTTGGAAATTTTTGATGAGGACCATTATGGATTTCCCCTGAAAATTACCATTAATTTTAATTAAACAAAACCTCTGGAAGTTAACATGACGTGCAGAGTTCTTCATGCCAATGGACAGGCTTTACAGTAAAAACCATTTGGTTTTTTTAAGAACAGAGTTGCGAAGGGTTTATGCCTCTAAACTCCATTTTTTTTTGCTTCTTAAAATACGACTTGTGGTTATTAGATCAACAACACAACTGAACAGGTTGTTAAAATGGGAAATTCCAGGGGATTCTGATTTGTAAGCAGTTAAGGATGATCTGGATTTTGCTGATGATTTGGCTCTCCTGTACCCACAACCGTGAAACCCCAATGCAGGACTGGACAAATTGAAAACACTCGATAATGCGAATGTGTCCCACACAATTGGGTCATTATATTTAAAACACAGGGAAAAGAAAAAATAAATGAGAATAATTTGTCAGTAATGAAATACAGGGTTGAACTTGAAGAAGAAACGACCAAATACAAGATTAGATTTTATACAATTTCTTGGCAGTAATATAGTCCCCCAAAGTTTGGAGGGACAGGATCAGCCATTTCAGGTCCTGGAAATTTAAGGAATAAAAAAAGCAAGAGGAGCTTTCCATTGAAACATTTGGAAATGATATGGTAGATCAGAGAAAAATTGGACCAATTGACACTAAAATAAGAACATCGAAAACGAAAACAAAATTGAAGTCAGTCCTATTGTCCTGGCTCGGTAAAGACATGGTCCCCTCAAACAAAAAAGACAACAACCAAAAACTGTTTACCTACATAAAGACTTTACCAAGAAAACTGGGTTGCTTTTTGCCGTAGAACCCAGAGGGATTAAATATGGTATTGACAAGGTTACCAAAGAGGAATGATGACCTTTCGCTTTAACTGGGGACCAAGTGCCAGTGGAAAACAAGAGAAAGAAGGAAGGATGGCGGGATGAGTAGGACACACACTGAGGAAACCTGTTCCCATAGCATTACAAGGCAGTCCTTGTTTTCTGGAACTAACCCAGGGCAAGCATAAGGCAGAGGTTTTTCTTTCTTTGGAACGTTGAAAGAAGAAGAGCCCTACAAAAACAAGGTGTGAAATGATGAGGAGAACAAGGAAAGAACTTGAATGAATGGCACCGTGAACAGGGGACTTTTGCATGTTTTTTTTAACTGAAGCCTCATGTCCCCCCCCCTTTTAATGGGAGAGGAGGGTTAGAACGAATGAGAAAAAACGTTGAACGACAACAGGGTTAACCAGTAACTTCCCAAAATGGATTCCACAGTAAAAACGTACATGTAGCATATATAAAGGCATGGTACAGGGCATCATAAAAACTTCCTCAACATAAGATCAGGGTTTGACCTTGCGTCAATGTCCATGACCGTTAGGACTATTCAACCATAAAGATTCTTGGAATAAATATATTGATTCCCCTGTCCTACAATTCTGGTCGGGTAACTTTAGTTAGCTTTGGTACCCCTGACAGGGCAGATCCATACATACTTGCATATAATATAAAACAACGAAGGGTTATGTCCTAGTGCTTGGCTAACCTCTCTTCGTCGCCGTGACTCGTGCGACGGCAATCCACATTATTAATTTACAATCCGATAAACCGTGAAGGATGAAGCCTTGAATCCTTTATAATATATTTAAATTGCTTTCAGTGAAAAAAGTCCCCCGTTGATCCATTATAACACCCTTTGCAGAAAGGTGCAAGCTAGATGCCAACGAAGGATGGTGACACGAAAGTTCAAGTAAACAATTCACTTCAATTTACCAAAACTGGTTCGGACTTACGTGTAGTGTAAGCAAAGCCCGACAATGGCTTCTACCAAGAAGTCATTGTACCAGAAGAATACCTAAACCCAACACACTGGGTATATATAGGAATATAGGCAACAGACTCAATGTCTGGCTTGAGATTGCTGGCTTTCATTTTTAACCTCTTACGTCATCTGCATTTCTTGGCCACAAGCGCGCACGAATATCTCTACACCAAATTGTGCATATTCGTGCGTGACAGAAGACATTTATAAAAACAAACATCAACATAAGTTGGTGTGTACTCACTCAACCGAAGTATAACCTGATGACTACCCGTGAGTGTTTAGAATACAATAAAGGAGGCATCAGCTTCCTTCACACCGTCCGCAAAAAAATTTAATAGAATTAAATTTTTTTTTCTTTTAATTACCGCGGAGAGGTGAAACAAGCTTACAAATATGTATTATATACTAATAATACTAATAATGCAAGAGAGGCATATTAATCAATAAGAGGAGAGTGAACGAACAAAATCAAATTCAACTCAACTCAACAACAAATATGCATAAAAGCATATCATCACAATTGACCAACTTTGGAACAATGTGGAAGAGATGAAAGAAAATCAAAGCATAAAGGATGATTAATTGAACCCAAATGCAATAAGAAATAAAGAGATATGGTAATACATGAATTTAAAGGAAAAGATGAAAATGCATAAAAATTAAAAAATGAGAAGTGGCAAAAATCAAAGAATATGAATACAACACTTGAAGTTATCAACACACTTAACCGTGTCTAAGGATGAGTAGTATCATTAAATAACTACCAATGACGTATCACTATCTAAAATGAGTGATAGTTACCCGATGTAATCATTAGGATTAAAATATTTATAGTTAATTATATTAAACTAATTAAACTAATTAAATATGTTCATTAATCAAAATGTACTGAATAATGTTTCAGTTTTTCATTACACTGCTACAAGTTCAATAAGTTCCCGAAGGTTCTAAGTTAACCTAAAACCCAGTTCATAAACACGAAGATCCTGTAATAGTTTTAGTATGTTGAAATACCATAGATTCCACAAAATATTGTTAAATAGTTCACGATATACTAATGTTTTTATCTAAATTCACAATGTATCTTTACGCAGATAATGTCATAAATATTAAAAGTTATGTGATCCTCACTGTTATATATATAATTCACTGTTTTTTTTTTCTTTTTTCTTTTTTCGCTTCATGTAATTCAACGGAATGTTACAACTTTATTCACTTGGACTAAGTATGCACAAAAATGTCACTGATTCACAAAGTAAAGTTCAAAGAACGTCATGTTTACAAATGTGATGTAGTATGTGTAGAGGCATCCACATTTGTAGGGCGTACCCAGTCGCATGATTCACTCGGGCAGCGGGATAAAATGTCAGCGAAAACATTCTGTGATCCAGGTATAGCCCGGATTGTGAAACAGTAGGGTTGCAATGAAATTGCATATCTGGTGGACTTTGCAGATCTGACGTCTTTGGTGTTTAATGCAGTAAGTGCTTTCTGATCAGTCTCTACAACGAAATGTGATCCCAGAAGATAACGTTGGAGTTTAGTTATAGACCACACGAGAGACAAAAGTTCCTTATCGAGAACGGAGTACTTTTGTTCAGCCGACGTAAGTTTCCTTGAGACGAACAGTACTGGGTGCAAGGTGCCCGCATACTCCTGTAGTAACACGCTTCCAATACCGTAGGCAGAGGCGTCACTGCGCAAGATGAAAGGGAGGTTTGCATTAGGCAATTGTAACATAGGAGGTTCCGAAAAGAATGCCTTAATGGTGTCCAACGCGATTTGGTGTTCCTCCGACCACCGAATCACGTTAGCCGCGCCCTTTTTTAATAACGAAGAGAAAGGTGCAGTAATAGTGGACAGATGAGGTATGAACTTAGCGTAGAACTGAACAAGACCCAATAATGACCTCACTTGTTTCTTAGTTTTGGGAGTAGAAATGTTGAGGATCTTAGAGACATTACTGTCCTCAGTATATAACAGACTGTGACCAACGCGGTGACCTAAAAATGAAATTTAGTGAAAACTCACGAAAGCTTTAGAAGGCTTAGCCGTTAAATTATATGACCGTAAAGTGGACAGTAATGTGTTCATCCCATGTGTCATTAAAGAGACAAATGTCGTCAATATATGTAATGACATCGGGATGATGAGACAGTACGCAACGCATCATGCGTACAAATGTAGCCGGTGCATTTACTAAACCGAATGGCATGAAATTATATTTGAATAACCCCCGTGGAGTAGAAAAAGAAATAATCTCTAGAAAAGAAAAGAGGTGATGATTAGTAAAGGAAAGAGATGATGACTGCATAGACTGAGTCATCAAAGAATATGACATGAAAATTCAATATCAGTAGGTTAGTATCTGCGTGACGCAGAATCAGGAACCAATTGTAATCGGAGAGAATGGTGGTGAAAATACACACCATTGTCCCGCTCGATAGCTATGCGAGCATCTTTATTGGTTCTGAATGTAACCACGGCGTCACCATACCTGTTCTTGGTATGTGGTAATAGACGTACGAACTTAACGTCCGCCGTGTGATTGAGAAAATCTCCCAGTGCCTGCCAAGTGGTTCGTTGTGGCAGATTTTGCACAAGGATGGTGCGAGAAGATGCACCTCTACCAATATAAGTGGTAGTTATAGTCTTTATTATTTACATGTATAGAATTATTGTTCTTAAATGAACCATACTTTTGTACTTGAGTCTGATAACTTACACTAGGCAAAGGTGGTGTACGGCATGTCGTATACCCCTGCTTGCTGGACAAATTGACAACTTTGTCGACAACCTTATTGGTTTTAGTTTTCCCAAAAGAGTTACAACTCTTATTTTTATTAGGAACATCCTTTACTTTTTCCTCAAACGTAACCTTTTTCTTACGATCAGTTGCCTGCTGATCAAGTCGAGGGAAGGTATATGTCCCCCGGAATGACTTACTAGTCTTCACAGGTTGCGTTAAAACCTTAATATCCTTCTTAAGAATGGATGCATATCGTAAAGGTTGTAATGCATTAGCCACAGTGGCGTAATGAACCATGGAATCATTTTCACTACTAGATTCCGATACATTAGCATTACCCAACAGGTTAATAGTATGTGCATGTGACACAAATCTAGGTATAGACTTAAATGCATAGGCATCCTGTATATGCTGTTTTTCCCATTCAGCAATTTGCTGTGGGGTACATTCCTTTATATCATGTATGCGACCCAGGATGACATCAGAAATTGGATTCTGAAGGAGACAGGCGTGGATCTTTCCTGAAAAAAAATGGTGTTTTCAAATCAATAATAGCTGTGGGAAAAGTTTCCACAGTTCCGCCAAAAGTCACACATTGAATGGTCTCCCCAGTTGCATAGGCAGGGTTTACCAAAGAGTTCCTGATGCCAATTGTGCTGCAGCCTGAATCTAAAAGAATGGAACAAGGGATATCGTTAACAAATCCTCTATCTAATTGAAGACACCCTTTTCCGTGATGTGTAGCAGCCGACATGGCCGTGCATCCCTCCGGAATACTAGGTAACGTATGTCCGCAGCGCAGCGTCGTGATCGCCTTGGGCTGGAAGAGGGTCGTGCACTCGTCACATGCCTTAATCTGCTCAAAATTAAGAGAACAAGACATGGCAACATGCGTGTCATTATTTGTATTATTCTCTTTGTTAAATTGTGTGTCAACAATAGCTACATTAGTTTGATGGCGTGGTCCTGTGCTAGAAGATATATCTCTACGTCGCGATCGATTTTGACTATCATTTCTAAAATTGCCATTATTATCATTTCTGCTTCATTACCGTATTGATTAGAATGATAATCAGTGATATCACCGTTATGGCTTTGACCATAAAATCTATTAAGAAAATCTTGTCTATTGTTAGGATTCTGAGATTTAGATCGCCAATTTTGTTTATAAGTACCTACTTGATAATTTCCACAATTATTGTTATCCCAATCTCTTGATTTGTGAAATTGACCCCAAGAATTGTTATATGGAGAAGAATGCAGAAATTGCTTCCCCTTATAAAAATTACAAGAATTGAAATTCTCGTTATTTCCCTTTTTGTAGTTTCAGTCATTACTTGAAGAGCGATGGCGTCTGCGATAATCTTGTTGTACCGCAAAAGCAACAGGAAATTCATCTTTTACCTGAGTATTCCCAACATTCAAGTTTGGGTGTGCGGTACAGTATTGTACACAGGTTTGCTGCATTTTTTTATGTTTGAATGCTTACGTTCGTGTAAAAACGCAAGAAAAGCCGGGTTAACAGAGGACAAAACTTTATCGCGTAATAATAAATCTCTCAATGCGTCAAAAGTTGTATCCGTCATGAATAATTCGATCCATCTGTCCAATGTAAGTGCAATTTGATCAATAAAATCGTTAAAATGTTTTCCTGTTTGTGGCAGCATAGATTTGAATTTTAAACGATATTCATTCTGTGTCATTTGATATTTAACAAGTAAAGCAGTTCTGAGAGCCTCATAGTTATTTTTATCAGCAGTAGTTGCAATATGATATACTGACATAGCTTCACCTGTAAGTAGTTCTGATAATTTTACACAGTATTGAGATTTTTCCACGTGATAGGCCTCGCATGTTGCCTCGAACCTATGTAGATAATGAATCACATCGTCCGATGGAGGATTAAATTTTGGCAATACTAAATGAAAATTTTTAATATTCCCTTGTTTAGACGAATTTTTCTTGTTTCAGGAGTTCTAATTTCCTCTGTTCAGCTTCTATCTCTTGAGCCTTTTTGTATTCTGATAGTGCGAATGCTTTCGCCTCGTCAGGAGCCATCCCAACGGATTTTGCCTGTTTCATAAAATATTCAAGCGACGACATTTTGATTTACTCAAATAATTATCAATTAATTTACTTTAAGTGTGTGCAATACGTTCTTGTCTAAGAACGGTACCTAATTATCACTTCATACTCCACGCCGAATTATTAATCAATGTCAAATAATTATACAATGAAATATAGCACCCATCTAACAAGCCTCCGGCCGCCGTCCCTGCCGCTCTCCAATCTCGATGACCGAACACCCGTAATCGAAAGACTCCCCATTTTCATGTTGATCCGAATGAATATCCCGCGAGACACCTTTCCCCTGTCTTGGATGGCTGTGTTTTACATTTTCGTTATTTGACTTGTCCATAGATTTGTTACAGGAAATTTACCATGTTTAAAATTTTAGAAGTTGTAACTGTTCAGCTTCTATCTCTTGAGCCTTTTTGTATTCTGATAGTGCGAATGCTTTCAGAAGGACATCCCAAGACGACATTTTGATTTACTCAAATAATTATCAATTAATTTACTTTAAGTGTGTGCAATACGTTCTTGTCTAAGAACGGTACCTAATTATCACTTAAGTATAAAAAATATTATTAATCAATGAAAATAATTTATACAATGAAATATTAAGAACAGACAAGAGCCATAGACAATAGCAACAACAATGACAAGACGAGATAATCAAAGACGAAGAACACGATCGCAGAGGTCAACAAAATTAAAATGTGAAACTAAAATAGGATGTCGTAAAAATTTACGATGATAACTGCGATAAAAACTTACACAAGACAATTGACAAGACAGTGTAAAAACATATGTTTTGTAAAAAACTCACCGAAAGTCAGGTTAGAAGGACAATAATCACATACAAGATACATCATGAAACCAAGGTACGAATAAAAATAACTATGAAAACAACTATTAAAACTTGACGGAACAGCTAAACAAATACTATTATAAGAGACAAGTAGCGATCGGAACTACAGCAAGGTTTCTAGCCTTGAACCGGAATTATCGCTCAATTGAAACTTACAAATAAATCCTATAGAACATCTGACAAAGAGCCCGAATCAGCTTCGAGATGAACCTCGTTTGTCAGATCGACCTCCCTACCGCCCACAACAAACATGGAACATAAAACATGCATCACAAGAAATACTACAATGGACATATTAAAAAGCGGCTCAGCTAACATAAGACGGTGACAACGAACAGAGTAATACTCATCATTTTGTGATAAAATGCAATTTCCAGGATTGCAGAGTCTTGCACTCCGGCGCTGTATCACCGAGGAAGCTTACGTAGCACCTGGTAGAGTCCGCAAATGATTGAAGCAGTTGAGTCCATCTTGACCTTGAGTAGCCGTTAGATTTTATAACCAGTCCAGGATGTTGTCGCCTTGAAAGACTGCATTTTTTCTTTTCAACCGAGTTGGATTGAGTTCGATTCCGTTACTGAAAAAATGGATATTTTCAGACCACACTGCGCCGCCATAGTTGTAGCCTCGCTTTTACTGGGGTGTGAACCGCTGACTAAAGGATGTTGATGGTGTCGTAGTGACAACGGTCCAACACGGGCGATGCTATTTGGACTTGACAATAATAACGCGAATGTTTCTTTCTTGGAACGTGAAGGAAGGACTTCAATAACAAGCAGGCACGTCAACGAGTGCCAATGTGTATAGGGACGAACTCGTTAGATTTACTGACATCATAATTTATTTAGGACGAAATACGTTGACGACAACAGGTTACAGTACTTCAACATGGATTCCACAGTAAACGTACATGTAGCATATATATATAGGCATGGTACAGGCATCATAATAACTTCCTCACATAAGATCAGGGTTTGACCTTGCGTCAATGTCATGACCGTTAGGACTATTCAACCATAAAGATCTTGGAATAAATATATTGATTCTGTCCTACAATTCTGGTCGGGTACTTTAGTAGCTTGGTACCCCTGACATGGCAGATCCATACATACTTGCATATAATATACACAACGAAGGTTATGTCCTAGTGCTTGGCTAACCTCTCTTCGTCGCCGTGACTCGTGCGACGGCAATCCACATAATATTACAATCGGATAAACCGTGAAGGATGAAGCCTTGAATCCTTTATAATATTAAAATGCTTTCAGTGAAAGTCCCCGTTGATCCATTATAACACCCCTTTGCAGAAAGGTGCTAGCTAGATGCTAACGAAGGATGGTGACACGAAAGTTCAAGTAAACAATTCACTTCTTACCAAAACTGGTTCGGACTTACGTGTAGTGTAAGCCGACAATGGCTTCTACCAAGAAGTCATTGTACCAGAAGAATACCTAACCCAACACACTGGGTATATATAGGAATATAGGCAACAGACTCAATGTCTGGCTGAGATGCTGGCTTTCATTTTTAACCTCTGACGTCATCTGCCTTGCTTGGACACAAGCGCGCACGAATTCACCTACACCAAATTGTGCATATTCGTGCGTGACAGAAGACATCTATAAAAAACAAACATCAACATAAGTTGGTGTGTACTCACTCAACCGAAGTAGAACCTGATGACTACCCGTGAGTGTTTAGAATACAATAAAGGAGGCATCAATGAGGTCACAGAAAAATGTAACGATCGAAGATTTTATTTGTCACACTTCTGTTGGAACTCATGCTAACATATGTACAAGTCAGTATTACGAATCCATTATCACAGCAGAGCTCTGGGACCATGTGTAGAAGTCAACATTAAGAATTCATCCCAAAGATGGAGCTCGGGGCCCAATCTTAGGAAACTAAAAGTAAAAAAAATTTATACATCCGTTCTAATAGCGTGTAATCCGGGGCCTGCGAGCAGTACATAATAAACGATGTTAACTGGTTGTGTGGCTGTCATGACTTTGTTCTAGCAGATTGGCTGCGGTGTCGTTCAGATGCTCACTGCTATGAATCTCCGTAGTGCCTTTCACCTTTGTCACGTTTCTGCTGTCTTTCTTTCTTTCTTTTTTTCTCTTCTTTCTTCCCTTCTTTCCTTCCTTTTTCTTTCTTTGTTTTTTTTTCTTTACTATCTTTCAAGTACTCATTTATAGCTGGGTAGACTGGAGCATAATACTACCAGGTTTTGAACCCGGTAAATTTGTCAGCGCTCTAACCAGTCAGCCAATTGGACACCCAGAGATTATTTGAAGATAAAATAAAATTAGACAAAACGTTTAGACAAATTATGAAGATGTATTACAGTTTACTGTCGATCAGGAGACGGTACTTGATCTGATTTACTTTAGCATCCTCTCCAATGAGGAGGAACAAGAGTAGTTGTTGCGAGCACTTAGGGCGGAGGATGATATAGTGGATAGAGCAGTCAGTGACCTATGGGAGGCTGTTACAGTTGTTCACGATTTACTGGCCAGCATCAAACCGGTTTATCGCTCTCTGTAATGAGAAGACATAAACGGGTTATATGTGTTTATATCCAACCCTGCGAAAGTATATGTACATGGGTATGTCTGTGTATGCTAACGATAACAACCATTTACTTTTGTATGTATTTATAAATCTTTACACAACTGCGTACATCTGTGTGTCTATGTGTATGCTTAAGTATGTTTTTAATGTACGCACGTATGTGTGAATGGTGTATATATACATATACTGAAGCACATCAAAAACGCACCACCTGTATAATCCAGGAACAGAGTGTGAAATGTAAATATAAGTGTTTACAAGTTTACATATTTGGAATCTTTATTCATTTTCCTATGAATCCATGCTGGTCATTAATTTGTACATTTTATTGTTATATATATATATATATATATATATATATATATATATATATATATATATATATATATATATATATATATATATATGCTTATATATATATATATATATATATATATATATATATATATATATATATATATATATATATATATATATATATATATATATATATAATAATAATAATAGCCCCTTCAGTCATAACTGACTATGGGAATGCGCCCCTGAGGTGACAGCCCTCAGCTGCTTATTTTCCTGGTGCTCCTTTCGACGTTTTCTCCTCACCTCTGCTTCTAGTGTGAGCCTCTCTTCGCCCAGTCTGAGGTGGCGCCGTAAATAGCATCGCCACTTAGTGCGATCGGCAGCTTCATACTCCCATGTTGCTGGATCCATGTCCAGTGCCCTCATATCTCTCTTGCACACATCTTTGAACCTCAGCTGTGGTCGACCAACTGTTCTCTTGCCATCTGCTAATTGTCCGTAGAAGATATCTTTTGGGATGCGACCATCTTCCATGCGGCGAACATGGCCAAGCCAGCGAAGTCTGCGCTGTCTAAGAAGCGTATACATACTTTGAAGGCCAGCACGTGACAACACCTCGACATTTGTCACTTTATCTTTCCACGAGATGCCGAGGATGCGGCGTAGACACCGCAAATGGAAGGTATTGAGCCTTCTTTCTTGCTTAGCATAGGTCGTCCAGGTCTCGCTGCCATATAGGAGTGTGCTGGTGACGCAGGCATTATATACCGCAGCTTTGGTCTTCCTTGTGAGTTTAGAGTTTCCCCAAACACGCGATGTGAGGCGGGCAAAGGTAGCTGCAGCTTTGCCAATGCGGCTGTCGATTTCTGTATCCAGTGAGAGTTTGTCATTGATGGTAGACCCTGGGTATGTGAAGTGGTGCACCACTGCCAATTCATAGTTATCGATAGTGATAACTGGTGCAGCACCCACATCCTGACTCAGCACATTCGTTTTCTTTAGACTTATTGTGAGGCCAAAGTCCTTGCATGCTTTAGTGAAGCGATTCATCAAGCTCTGAAGCTCCTGATATATATATATGTGTGTGTGTGTGTGTGCGCAATTTATATGTATACGTGTGTATATGTTTGTATTATCATTAACTTCCCTTTTCCATCCCATAGAGGCATCACTAAAGCTCGCCCTCTTGCAGGAAGCCTGTAGCGAGGCATTTATGTGCTATTGAGGCACTTGTCTCTGTAGCAATTTATTTTAGATGATGAGTTTGCCAGTTCTATTCACAGGCTTATATTTGCCAGCACTTACGACATTCTGGTGGATTTGTTTGGTTTTTGGTTTGGTTTTTAAGGAATATCTTCATTGCAACGGTCACCTCAATCAGTGCTCCGATCTCACACAATGAGGATCTCAGCACAGTGCACAAACACCGTAGCACTTGCGAGAAACCCAGTGTGTGTATATAGGAATCACACCTTCTATAAATATTTGTGTGTGGGGGGGGGGGGGGCGGGGGCTAGAGAGAGAGGGGGAACAGTAGCCCTACTCTTTTACTTTGTCTCTACATAGACCCCCCGGGCACTACACAGGGATATAAACATACATCATCATCAAGTTCTTCTTCGCTGTTTATTGAGCACAGGGCCCCCAATGCAGTTGGTCGCCTTGCAGGAAACCTGCCTCAAAGCATTTATCTGCTCTTGAATTGTGGTTTATGTAGCCATGTCTTGGACATAATGAGGCTGCCAGCCTAGTACACAACCTCATGTTTAGTCGCCTTGTTTGAGGCGCCAGTAGACATAGTCTTTCCTTGACTCATCAGCGACCTCATGTTTAGTCGCCTTGTTTGAGGCGCCAGTAGACATAGTCTTTCCTTGACTCATCAGCGACCTCATGGAACTACTCTATATATGTATGAATGCTGGGCTGGATTAAGAACTCCGGAGGCCCTACGCTATTAAGATATTTCCGGGCCCCTGTCAAATCTTCTACATGGTAAAACTAGAAAAAAATTAATGGATTTCAGATAAATGTTTTCATTAATAAACAATAGTATGTAAAAAGAAGTGTTCGTTTCAGCCCCTAGATTTAGTTAATGACAGTGGGGCCCCTGCAAAGAAAATATAATTAATAAATATTACAAATATTCAACAAGTTAAAGATAGGAACTAGCGATCAGTGTAACTGTGGCACTGATAAAATGACTGCTGAACTTCTGCTTCAAAGTTGCCTAACATATGCGGAACAGAGAAAGCGCATATGGCCGACACCAGTACCATTTGTGGAAAATCTCTACGGAGATTCAGATAACCTCAAACTGACTACTGCTTTCTTTGAAAACATTCAAGTGCGCCACGGGATTTGCCTCCCCTTTGCTCTGCTGAAGTGGTCCACCAGTGGCCAGAACTCAAGAGTATCTAAAATTGGTCTTCAAAGGTGTCTACCTTCGCACGAGATTACTCTTGGCAGAGTTGTAAGTAGAAGGATAATGATGCTTCTATCTCAAGAGTGTTTTCACAAGATAATTCAGAAGTCAAGAACAATGCTGCCTAGGGCGGAGCACTATTAACTTATATCTGATCCGGCACCTTTTGTGAAGTTTTAAGCAATGGTGTGGCTTGTTCAAGCCCCCAACTGGTTTAATCCAGAGAAATTCCTATTATAAGTAGTTTTGGCTCTATGGCTGTAACTAAATGTATATATATTAAAGATTTTAGATCTTACAGGCGCTCTCTTATCTATAAGAGCTGAATCAACTATGAATTTGTAAAATAACATATAACAAATTTAATAATTAAGTAGTCTTTACCAAATTTAAATAAAGATGGATGAAAGTTACTTCAGAGGGTTTTTTAATTGCCTTTACTGAGACTTAATTGGGGAATGATGATTATTGTCCGTTGCTTGCGCGTGTTAACAAATCTTAACTTGCGGAGTACACCAATGGTTGGTTGTCGAGTCTTTCGTGATGAGGGCTCTCTTCTAGAGGCGTCTAGATAAACTCCCTCCCAATGTCAATGTGGGTGCCTTTACAACGTGTCCACTGTTGGTAGTTGGTGTCGACCCTAGCTCTTGAATCACAAGATTGTGGCAAAGACTCTGACTTCAGATTGGTCTCTTGTAAGTGTAACTTCGTACCTCGAACTTTAGGAAAAATAAAAGAACAAATGCCTCTGCTAAGTACATTTCTGGTCTGAAAATTAACAGGCGCATTGTCTCACTGTACACCCACCAATGTTAGCCTCTCTGAATAATTAGATTCTTTGAGCTTACACAGCGTAACTCACGGAAGATGCTTAAAAATCACCAATATTCTTCTGGGTATTTTAATGGGAAAATATGTGCTTGGACAGCGCGAGTGCAATGATTTTTGCCTGAACTAAAATTAACAAGGTACATATATCTCACAAAATAATACTATACACTTTATGCACATGTGAGGTTATCATCACTCCTCACTGCTCCATTCGGAGTTTGGGATTATCTCTACTTTCGCTTTCCTGAGCAAATTAGCATAAAGCAAATACCAGTGCTTGCTGTAGTTGTTTTTCAACATACTATTTTCATTCAATCTGTCACTTTTAATTTTGGAATTCTTTGTCCCATCCTTCTCTCTGGCTACTGGGAGGTGTTACTTGACGTTGTTGAAAATGCAGTTTGATTTGTGTCTCCGACTTTCTTAGATTATATCTCTCATTTCCACTTCTGTCCCAAATAGTATTTTAGACAAACTTGCCAATGAGAACCATTGTTTATTCCTGTTCTCAAATCAAACCAATCGTACGCTGTGAATTGGGTGTGCCATGGTGTTAGATAATCCTCTCCCCACGTGTTTAAAATTATATTTTTTAAAATGTAAACTCTTTACCTCTTTCAAATATGTCAGTAATACTTCCGATTGTACTTATGAAAACTCACAAACACATCGGTGAACTTATTTCCGGGCTAATACCTTTCCCATCATCATCTCCTCAGACAGGTTATCTGTATTATTGATACATAAATGGTCCAGCGGAAGTATTACCTCATTATCACTTGTGGTTATGTACATCTCCGAGACGGATTTCTTAGACAGTCTGGCTTTCTTTCCGTCGATCGTGCGATACCACCTTGTGTCAACAGTGACCGTCTCTATCAAAGGTGGCTAGACGACTTAAGTGATAAAATTATTATCCATTGACCTGTCTAATTAGCCTTGTAATACTACAATTCACTTGGTGAAACGTAAACAAGTCTGGGAGTGACTAGGCAAAAATGTAGGTGCATAAAATATGCCAAATAATAGGACAATGAGTGTGAAGAAAAGGTCGGAAAAATACACGCACAAACGTATCGTCACAAAGTGGACATCTGAGAGTGTTCGAAGAAGAAGAACTGTTGAAGAGATACTTTTACCCTGCACGCACAAGCATACGATTGTGCACGTGCAGTTTCTGTAGAGCTCTGTGGGTTATGAGTCTGTTGCTTTTTTTCGCGGGTTCCATTGTAAGCTTGGGTTAATAGGCTCGTGTCCAGTGGGCCTAATTAATAATCCGGCGCTGTAAGTATTGTGGTGAAATTACCGTGATACAACGTTAAAATATCTCCAATTATAAAGATAACGGGTAAAATAACAACTAGGGATAAAAATATAGGCAAGATATGCCGAGGCTTCTTCACCTACGCCAGCGCTTTCTACCGCCATTGAAACTAACTAGTTGGAACATGCAAACTAAACGGTTTACCCTTTTAGACGGGAGGGAAACGGAGATAAAAGAAAAAAATTATGGCGGTCTGAACACGTGTTTGAATCTAAAAGGCAAAAAGACGCAATTTGTAGTTTAAAGGAAAAAAATCACGCCACTAATTGACACAATGTAAGGAATTAGTAGAAAAACGACCTTAGCTCTTGTTAGAAACAGTCGTATCTTGGACGTTTTACCGTAATTGGTTGTTTTGTTTGAATAAATCGGCAAACGCCGTGGACGAAGGTTCAAAAACAAAATTTCAAAAACTAACCTTGAGAAAAGTAGGGTTTTCTTTAATAATAAAGTTATGAAAATAAAACCTAGCTAGTTTGATAGCCCATCTTGAGCAGAGAAATAATATACTTTTAATTACACAGACGGACAGATAACACGGAAGATATTGACGAAAGACTGTATTGTTCAATACAGACTAGCGAACAGTTTTTTGTGCATATTTTCACTAAAGTTACATTTTGGCGTCCTTGAGCCTAAAAATGCAAAAATCAAACTGCAATGAACTAGGGGGCAAAGTCGGAGGATAGTAGCTAAAAATAACTTAGCATAGGATCTTAGAAGTAGGGGAGAGCAAAAATGTATGTAGTTTTTTCATGTAGTTAGTCCAAAAAACAAGTGTAATTTTGGAAAAATACTACATACTAGACTGAGACTGGACTGAAATTTGACTTTTAGTTTGAATATTTGAAAAAGTTAGAGGGGAAGTCCGTTGATTGGACAGAAGTTTTTATATTATTGAATGAGAGACGCACGCCTGTGCCATTGTATAGAAGACTGTCCATTGACACAGTACGTTACTGCTAGAGGTGATTTCCAGGAATTATTAAATAAAAATCAGTGGGACGCCCTAATCTAGCCAGCAGCTCAGCTGAGTTTTGCTAGTACTAAGTAACTGTGTTCTCAATTCTGAATTGTGATAAGGGAAAAAGCATTTATCTTGTTTATTTTAATATTTTGAGTGATTTATACAGCCGTATCATGGAAAATGATTACGACAAGTGAGTGCTTATTCTAGGTCCCCAGCGACAGCCAGGGCCTAGAGACAAACACATAATATATGAAAACCTATCTAAGACTATGGAAGGCGGATCTATAATTGAGATCAGTGGGAACATATCACCCACCTTATTGAATGGAAGAGGAAACTATTGAACATATTTCGGATGCAATGCAGTCATGGGAAACTGGTACTATTTGATAACAACTGGATGAGATGTGCTAAGTTGGTCAGAGAGATCTGACCCAATCTATGTAATGTTGTTTTGTGGTGTTGTGTGTAAGAGTGGCGCAGTAAACAGAGTGTTGACACATCGCACAAATTTTGGTTTCAGAGTTTCTGATCTGGCACTACGATTGTGCCAGATGCTTTTGTAGAAGTACAAGAGCGGATGTCTGTGCAGCCTAACATTTTACTCCAGCTACTGAGAGGAGTGGGCCACAAGAATTCTGTACTACATCGTCACAGGCCAGTTAAGTGCAAACCTGGCCTGCTGTAGATTCATCAACTGTGCCCACCATCAATAAAGAAATAAAATCTTGTTATATAAACATTAACATCAGTCCATATGTCAAGGAAACTGAACTTTGTAACCATAGATTGGGCATGATGACGCCACCCCAACTAAACATCCAGTGCTAGTTTTTCCCAAGACATTGTAGATATTATTAATATTAACCATTGTAATAATATACCTATGTACAAAAATTTCATTTGATTATGCAATATATTTATACATTTTATTGATAAATACATATTATTTCATATGTTCTGACCAAAAGAAACAATTGGTTCAGGACTAATAAATTTAAAAAATTTTCAAACTTAAACTATAACAGCCAGTGTTAGTTCAGTTTATCATAGAGTTTATTATTATTATTATTAGACTTATTATTTACATGTGTGTGTCTGTGTATTTTATTACCTACACATTACATTTCAGTACCCTAGACTTTTAACGTAGCTAACATTCATTATAGTAGAATAGGTCTGTTTGAGGTCGTAAGTGGTAGCAGAAAGGCCTTCTGTACTCACATAAACTTTTATCTCAGGAGCCTTCACAGCTGACCTCATCCAGTACACTAGGTAACATAACAACCATACAATAACATCAAAACCACTACAAGTATATATGTATGTGTGTGTGTATATATATATATATATATATATATATATATATATATATATATATATATATATATATATATATATATATATGTGTGTGTGATAGGGTGGGCGAGATGATGATTATATTGTGATGTGTGATCACTCTCTTGTCACACTCGCACCGACCCGAACAACAATAAAACTCTTGATTCTAGAGGCAGGGGCTATATTTATTTTTACAACCCATTCAGTGACAAAGCAAACATTAAACAAATAAACTAGCGAACATAACAAAACAAAACAAAACAAAACACCCAACAGTGCCCGATGCTAATGTGCTCAAGGCATTTACAGCTTGGCTCTGTCTGTCTTCTTCGTCTGTTCTCACTGGGCGGCTGTCTCAACAATCGACCAGTTTCGCCGCTTGCTACCCCTTTTATAAGCCCTGGCCTAACCACTCAACTTACTGCGCGCTACTGGCGTATTAATCTTGGCTACTTAAATATCACACGCGATTATCGCTTTAGGAATAGCGAAAACACAAATAAAACCTATTTCTAGAGCAAAAACACAATTCTACACCACAACTCTATTTTTAAGGCTTTATTATGGCCTCATTACATATCTTCATGAAAACTTTTCACATCCCAGAATGCTTCGCGCACATCGAAAATAATCTGCCCAAAAACAGGTAGGGGGCGGGCGTCTCCTTTTCGGCCCCATCACATATATATATATATATATATATATATATATATATATATATATATATATATATATATATATATATATATACATATATATATATATATATATATATATATATATATATATATATATATATATATATATATATATATATATATATACTGAAGCACATTAAAAACGCACCACTATTATATATACTGATGCCAAGAAGCTGGAAAAAAAAGTGTGGGAATGGATTTTCCCCGTGTTTGCCAAGAGGTAGAGAGCGAATGGCTGCTGGAATGGAAAGTGCATGATTCAACCCACGGGTTTGTGTACAGACTACATGAAAACGATGAAAGTTACACGTGCAACACGATTCCCAACAGCTATGACCCTGAAAATGTGTACACGTTGTGGCAGTATACTCGGTATAAAAAGGCCGTTGAGACAAAACACCCAGTACATGTGCTTGAAATGCCAAGACTATCTGAAAACGACCGCCAACGAGCCATTGGTATGTTGGAGACCGGAATGAGCTCGCGGGCCATTGCCAGAAGGATGAATTGCCACGACAGCACTATTGTACGTCTCAATGAACGTTACGGAATCACTGGCAGTGCCCGGGATAGACTTCGGAGTGGCCAACCACGAGTTACTACCCCTGCGCAAGATCGTCATATTGTGCTGAGTTACCTAAGGAATCGTACTCTCCCGGCAAGTCAAACAGCAAGAGCAATAGTGGGTAGACATGGGCAAGTCTCTTGAATGACAGTCATACAACGACTCAGAGATACAGGCCTTACTGCAAGACGACCTTATGTTGGGCCAAACTTGACTCACAGACATCGTCAGCAGCGCCTGCAATGGGCAGAGTGTTACGGTATATGATATTAACGCCGTCTGCTAAAGGTTAGCAGACGTGCAATTGTAAAGGTTAAGACATTTAATATATTGCGATAGATGTTTCAATTATTGAACGCTCCATACACGATCGATTATGACGTGTCTAGCGTTGTTTGGGTCACAGTCGGTAACTAGGAGACGCTACCCTTTGTTACTTGACCGCCAAGCTGAATAGCTGCGTTTTTCTAACCTTCCAATTCAATGGCATGATATAGCCATTTATATGTGCATTTATGATGGACCAGGGTCAGTCCTAGAACTCTATATGAGAGGAAACTTACGGAGGTTAGTGTTTAACTAGAATCCTCAGAAGGAGGAGAATAATCGTCAAATTCGTATGAATATTCAGACTCGCAGTCTCACTGTCGGCAGGTAGCCATGTCTAGCTGCGCGTGCATATAGCTGTGATGTTCTGACGACAATACTGCATTGTATCCTTAAACGGACATTGACACGTAAACCAGCAGTCTACGTTATTGATTAATTTATGCATGACTTATACGGACTTATGTTCTGCTCCTATTTGAAATGATCATCCTGTGTGTACATGTGATTAAATATTACGGACTCAACCTGAAGGCATTAATTACTTCATTAATGTTGCTGAGTTCAAGTTACATTAATTACTTCTTCATACCATGCTACTGAGTTGTATGAACGCTTCACCCTAATTCGCGTAATAATAACCCAAGCACGATGAACAAGAGATCACTAAAGTAACCATACTCAGTGCATGATCTTCAACCGGCAAATAACTCAGCAACAAAGTGGCGGCCGAATGCGGGGAACGACAGAAAAAAGAAACAAACTTCTGTTCCTTACGCACAGATTAATCACAATATTTACGATCAAGTTTCGATCACATGATCCAGTCGAAGATGACGTCTTACTCATTATAATGCCTAACAACGTGACGTCACCGAAAGTCGTGTAGGTGAACTGTCGGAGAAACCAAAGTCGTTCTCTAAGCCTAACCAGGGGAAACATGAGCCATTGAAGCAAACACACGATATGGACTACAGGAGCAGACAGTCAGGGGCATTAGCCTAGCTGTTGACGACCTCTAGCACTGATCTAAGCAACGGAAAAGATAAGTCTAGTTGTTTTAATACTGTCGTCATTGCAAACAGTAATACTGAGTCCATGCCTTTTGCCTGCATAGGCATGTCTTTTCTGAATGTGTTTCATGTAATTTTGGGTTGTTTTAATGTGTTGTTAATTAGTGGGCGGTAGGGAGGATGAACCGAAATTAGATTCTGTGGCTCTCACGATGCCTGAATTGATTTCGGTCGTTTCTTAGGGCAGTTAAACGATTGCATTTTTGGAAGCCCCATTGAGGTTTGCCATTGGACTACCTGTCCAGATCTGCTATCGTTTGACGATTTGTGTTAGCTGTGCCGTTCCGTAGATAACTGGTGTATTTTATTTGTACTAAGTTCACATTTTTATTCAGTTTTGTATCATGTTCGTTAACTATTTCGTCCAGTCTACTCTTACTATCATTTATTTGATGATTGTTAAATGTTCGTCCGTTATGAGTCCTGTGATGTCATCATTTTTGCAGTCAGTCATTTTTTTTTTGTGTACTTTGCATATTCAGTTGACCTCGGGTCAATCTTTGACCCTTCGTTTTCCGTGTGACACTTCCGCTTGTTTTATTTAGTTCATAAATTCATTTTTAATTGTGAAAATGTCTTGTTTGCGTCTTGACATTGTTTGTACCCTTTAGTTGCATCATTGTTTTGTTTGTACTCATGATATATATTAAATACTACATTAATAATATAACATTATATTCAATAATACACTTGTAATTTAATTTAATTAATTTTTTCTGACATTTAAGGTTAATATGGGACATTGCATAATTATGCAGTGATAGTCCAAGAAATTAGCACTACAATTTATAAGAGATGCCTAGGGCATAATAATATAATATATATATATTGACCAAATAAAATAATCTTATAGTCTACCTTTGAGGTAATAGACCCATTATATATTATTTAATATACTTTTCTGGTACTAAGAGAGTGACTTAGTACATTGAACAATATAATTACTAGGAATCATACCCAACATTATTGGATATTGAGATTAATTGTGTGATGTAATTACATTATAGTTAACAGATATCATAACTATTTATGATATAGTTATTATTTAGATACAATATTGTTACAAAATATTGTCTATTGGTTGAACTTAGACATAAGAGTTCAGTACTATTGTGATTATTTATATTGAATATTCCTAAGTTGAGTAAGTATAATAATTACTCTGAAGCTACTATTGACTATTTTAATCAGTAATTATCAATAATTACTTACCATATAAAAGTCAAAATGCTTACTATAGACCATTTCGTTAAAATTGGTAAGGAATATGGTTATAAATCTCAAGAACTTCGTCAGTTTGCTGAGGCAGAACTGGAAAAACATAAAGCAGAAATGGAGGAACGTGAAAGAAAAGAAGCAGAGAAAAAGGCTGCATTAAAGAAAGAGGAAGAGGAACAAAAGGCTGCATTAAAGAAAGAGGAGGAGGAACGTGAGATGAAGCAAATTGCCAAGGAAAATAGATTAAGAGAAATTGCTCAACAGGAAGAAGAGAATAAATTGAAACGAGAGGAAATTATTTTACAACAAGAAATGGAATTGGCGCGTATTAAATTGGAGACAGCAAGATTACAAGCACAAAGTGCTGATGCAAACCAGAATAATAACGCACAAAATGGATCGTCATCCAGCCAAACTAAACATTTCTACAACTTTAAATTACCCACTTTCAACTTAAACGTGGACGACCTTTCATCGTTCCTGTCACGTTTGAACAGACTTGCAAAACAAATCATTTGCCCGAAGAGTCATGGGTACTCAAGTTAAATGAATTCTTGGTTGGAGAACCATTGACGGCTTCTCAAAATGCTGACCCATCAATAGCAAATAACTACGGTGCTATTAAGTCCTTGCTTTTACGAAGGTTTCACCTGGACGAGGAACACTGTAGGTTGAAATTTAAGGGAATTTTACCTGAATCTCCAAAAGATTTTGCAGGATTCATTGCGAACATACGCAATACATTTAATAGATGGGTTGAACTGGCAGAAGTCAACAAATCGTACGACAAATTAGTTGATTTGCTACTACGGGATAAGGTATTATCTTCGGTTAGCCAGCCATTCTTTGCATATTTGCAGGAGCGTAAACCAGGTACTATTGACGAGTTAGAAAAAATTTCTTTAAACTACTGTTCGGCACATCCGAATGCAACCATTTCTAACTCCTCATTAAGAGAACCTCTACCTGTGGCGTCTAATATGGCCTACAATCATAATAACAAACAAAGACATCACAGTGTAGACAGAAGTAGGTTCCAAAGAAATCACAATGTTAACTTTCAGAAGGGACATAATAATGATTTCAACAATAAAAATGAGTTCAACAGAGGTAGATCACGAGATAGAAATTATTCACCTCAAACAAACTACCACAATAGTCAACATAACACTAATTATAATCGATCACATACCCCGAAAAATAACAATAACTGGAATGGTAATAATCATGGCTCGAGACATCGAGATAATAGTTACTATAGAGGACGACGAGATAATTCTAACAATTATACTCGGAATCGATCTCATTCTCGGGGATCATCTCATTACAACCATAATACAGGGGCGGCAGTTACAAATAATACTACCCCTATAGCTCAGGTCCCACTTGACAATAATACAACACAGTCTTCTGCTGCATGTTTTGCTATTAATTATAATGTGGCAAATAGTTGCCAACAATGCAATCTTATTTTTCAGAAGGCGAAAGAAACAGTGCTTAACTGCGGACATATTACACCAGAGGTAGGTCTTGCAGTCAACGATGGAACAGGCTTACTAATTTTTAACAGGGGATTAGTTAATGGATCCGTCGTCTCAGTGCTGAGGGATTCAGGATCCACGACGATTGGTGTACGTCAGTCGCTGGTACATCCTAGCTGTGCGACAGGAGAATATGTACGCTGCATGACATTTGGTGGAACTATTGAGTTTTACCCCACAGCTATTGTTCATATTAGAACACCCTTTTTCACAGGGAATGTAAAAGTATGTATGCTAAAAAAGCCTATAGCTGATCTGATGGTTGGTCGTATACACGGCAGTAAAGATTGTACTCCAGATGAGATCATAGAATGGGAGAAACATAACCTATGCACTGGAAACGCCGTGACGACTAGAGCGCAGACTCAACTCATGGAGAAATTTAGTGATAATAAAATGGATGCAGACAACCAAGAGGAGTTTGTAGTCAATTCACCTATTGACAGGGAAACATTTGCAACCAAACAAAAAGAGGATAAATCTTTAAAAAAAATTTTTAAGCTGGTTGATAAAGTTGACAATCTATCCTCAGGTAATAATAACAAACATTGGTTTGTTATTAAAAATGACATATTGATTAGATGTTTTAATGACAAATCACAAATGAAACAACAAGTTATGGTCCCGTATACTTTTAGACGGTACATTCTTCAACATGCACATGACTCACATTGTGCTGGACATATGGGATATACTCGAACACGATCTCGAGTACTGTCTTCATTCTTTTGGCCAGGAGTGTCAAGAGATATTTCGCAGTATGTACGTTCCTGTACTACATGCCAAGAAGTGAAAGCACGTGGAGCTTTTCACACGGCGCCTATTCAGGCTTGCGATATCTCAGTAAGACCGTTTGACAAGATGGCCATAGATATTATTGGTCCATTGCTACCATCGGCCAGAGGACATAGATTCGTCCTTACGTGCATTGATTTGTGCACACGATGGCCAGAAGCTATCCCATTAAAGACCACCACTACCACAGATGTAGCTGATGCACTACATCTCATCTTTTCTAGAATAGGGTTTCCTAGAAAACTTTTATCAGACCATGGGTCACAGTTCATATCTGACACCATGAAGGAAGTCATGAAAACTTGGAACATTGATAGGAATTTAAGTAGTATTTATCATCCTATGAGTAATGGTGCGGTTGAAAGACTTAACCGTACACTTAAACAACTACTACATAAGGTTACTGTTAAGCACCCTCATGACTGGGACAGAGCACTCCCAGCTGTTCTATTTGCTTATCGGGAGGTACCGCATGAACAAACTGGCTTCTCTCCCTTTGAATTAGTTTTTGGTGCTCCCCCAAGAGGTCCTATGGGACTAATAAAAGACTTATTAATTGACGCGGAGATGACTCAGGACACTCAGTCATCTTACGAGTATGTGATTAATCTTCGGAAGAACATTATTGAGTCTTGCCAGTTGGCAACAGCTTCTTCTGAGGCTGCAAAAGCTAAGGCTCGATCTCTACAAAATAGGTCTCGACGATTACGCCAATTATTCCCAGGCGATGAGGCTTATGTGTTACTTCCTCACAATAACAATAAATTATTGATATCTTGGAATGGTCCTTACAAAGTCATTGATAAAATTTCCGACGTTGATTACGTCTTAGATATCAAGGGACACAAAAAGATATTTCATATTAACATGCTCAAGCAATTTCATACACGTCCTGAACACTTACAGTCAATTTTTCATGAACTAGATGACAACACAGTATCTACTTGTTATTATTCCAACTTATCCGTCATCCAGGAAGAAGAATCTTCTTTTCCTGAGGTACAGTTACCGTTACCGGTACCAGTAGTTCAACCTACTGAATCTTGGCGGGATGTAACCATCTCTTCAACGGTTACACCGCAACAGCGTCTACAGATTGCTAATCTATTACAATCTTATCCAGATGTGTTGACCGACGTCCCGGGTCGCACATCGGCTATCAGTCATGACATTACTCTCAATGATGATACACCTATTCGTGTACATCCCTATTCGGTTCCTTTACATTTCCTTGCTAAAACTACTAAGGAACTTGAACAGATGTTGTCTCTGGGAATCATTGAGACTAGTAATTCGCCATTCTCTTCTCCATTAGTGATTGTCCGGAAGAAGGACAATAACATCAGACTATGTGTTGACTATAGAAAATTAAATGCTAAGACTATAGTTGACAGCGAACCACATCCACTTATCGACGACTTACTGCCACGTCTATCCAACGCAACTATATTTAGTAAGATAGACTTAACTAAAGGTTATTGGCAGATACCACTGACCGAAAAGGCTAAGTACTACACCGCATTTTCCACTCCACAAGGTCTATACCAGTGGAATGTGATGCCTTTTGGGCTTGTTAATGCGCCAGCTACCTTCATTCGCCTGATGCGACAAATTTTATCAGGTAGACCAGACGTTATTACATATATTGACGACATATGCTTGTTTAGTTCGTCGTTTGAGGAACATGTTTCGGGACTTAGATATGTTTTCGACACTCTAAGGAATTATCATCTAACTGCTAAACCTACAAAGGTTCAGATCGCGTGTAATGAGATAACCTTTTTTGGGACATATCATTGGATCGGGATATATCCGAACGTTACCTAGTACAGTCTCCAAAATTCTAAACATAGCAGTTCCTCAGACGAAGAAACAGGTCAGGAGTTTGTTAGGACTTGTTCAATATTACAGTAGATTCATACCAAACTTGTCATCCATCACGGCTGTATTGTCTTCATTGTTAAAAAAAGACATGCCGGTGAAGGTGACATGGACTGGTATATGCAATGAAACTTTCAACAAAATTATAAATTTGTTCTCGCATGAACCAATTTTAAGACTTCCCGATGCTTCCAAAAGATTTTTCTTACGAACAGATGCTAGTAACTACGGCATTGGTGCATGCCTGCTCCAGAACCATGATGGCGTTCTACATCCTACCTTATATATTTCAAGAAAGCTAAAGCCGGCAGAAACAAAGTATTCCACAGTGGACAAGGAACTTTTATCACTTATATGGGCAATCACAAAATTAGAAAAGTTCTTGCTTGGTGCTCCCTTCACCATACAGACTGACCAACGTGCTGTAGCATCTTTGCGTCGATCTAACCACAAGAGCCCAAAACTCGCCAGATATGCGATCATCCTGCAGCCATTTGAATTCTCCATTGAACATATTCCTGGCACTGAAAATATTGTGGCGGATGCGTTGTCACGTAATCCTATTGACGACGAATAATCAACATTGACATTCCTAAAACACGTCAATCATCACTACATTGGATAGAACGAAGTATCAACTATAAGGGAACTAACCTTGCCTTCAATTTAATATTTATAAACACTATATGCATCACAGAATTGAACTAAAGACAATCAAGGTATACATATTGACATTGAAACTTCGTCTAACGTCCATACACAATATATGAATATTCGTTGAACAATCATGGAACAATATCTGACGACAAGTCGAACTTATTATCCTATGTGCACTTAATTCTTGGATCCTAGGATAATTGACATTTCTGTCCGACGGAAACGTTTCAACACTTTGTCTAAAAGAATTCATCAGGATCAGGACTACGGATGGATCATCATATCCTATACTAATTAATTAGTTAACTTAACTTCTTAATTGAATTATTATCAATAAAATGAAATGTGAGAAAAAAATGAAATGAAAAGAGAAAATAAATCTCACACAAGTATTAGATTAATATTTTTTTTAATGTACCTATACGTTATTTAGTTAGTTAAATTAGATAGTTATTATTCACTAACACTTAACACACCCAATTAAGTTAAACTTATATTCGAATTTCTTTCTATTTCTTCTCACTTATTTTGTCTTTTCTTCTCTCATAACATCGCGTTACATTAGAATCTTAATAATTTAACTCTTAGTTTAATTAATTAATTTAATTTTAATTAGTCAAATTAATTCCTATATGACATACTAATACGACAGACCTTACTTTAATTTAATTCTATCATTCACTATTAACATTGGACATTTTATTTAGTTGATATAATAATATGTATAATATTGATATATAATGTGATTAATGTTAGATGACTATGACAAATAGTTAGTTGACATGACCGCGACACGGTTCTACTCAGAACATCGTCGGCCATATGTCACGATTGTGTTAAATTTTTTTTTTTTTTGAAAAATTGTTAAGTCGGATAAATCTTGAAAAAAAATCTATCGATTTTTTTTCCCCGGTGTACAGGGAATTGTTACGGTATATGATATTAACGCCGTCTGCTAAAGGTTAGCAGACGTGCAATTGTAAAGGTTAAGACATTTAATATATTGCGATAGATGTTTCAATTATTGAACGCTCCATACACGATCGATTATGACGTGTCTAGCGTTGTTTGGGTCACAGTCGGTAACTAGGAGACGCTACCCTTTGTTACTTGACCGCCAAGCTGAATAGCTGCGTTTTTCTAACCTTCCAATTCAATGGCATGATATAGCCATTTATATGTGCATTTATGATGGACCAGGGTCAGTCCTAGAACTCTATATGAGAGGAAACTTACGGAGGTTAGTGTTTAACTAGAATCCTCAGAAGGAGGAGAATAATCGTCAAATTCGTATGAATATTCAGACTCGCAGTCTCACTGTCGGCAGGTAGCCATGTCTAGCTGCGCGTGCATATAGCTGTGATGTTCTGACGACAATACTGCATTGTATCCTTAAACGGACATTGACACGTAAACCAGCAGTCTACGTTATTGATTAATTTATGCATGACTTATACGGACTTATGTTCTGCTCCTATTTGAAATGATCATCCTGTGTGTACATGTGATTAAATATTACGGACTCAACCTGAAGGCATTAATTACTTCATTAATGTTGCTGAGTTCAAGTTACATTAATTACTTCTTCATACCATGCTACTGAGTTGTATGAACGCTTCACCCTAATTCGCGTAATAATAACCCAAGCACGATGAACAAGAGATCACTAAAGTAACCATACTCAGTGCATGATCTTCAACCGGCAAATAACTCAGCAACACAGAGCAACATGTCAGATGGACTAGACTGCAGTGGAATGCTGTCCTATTCACAGACGAGAGCAGATTCAACATATCCTTTGCTGATGGACATATGCGGATTTGGCGACGGTGTGGAGAGCGCTTTGCAGATTGCTGTGTCAACCGATTTGGAGGTGGCAGTATTCACATTTGGGGATGATTCAGTTTTCACCATCGCTTGCCTCTTCACGTCTTCCGTGGAAATGTTAATGCTGTGAAATATCGAGATGAGGTTCTGGATGCACTGGTTGCTCCTGCGTTCACAGTTTATCCAGACTTGCAGCTTCTCCAGCAGGATAACGCACGTGCATTTTTTTGTATTTTTGGTTTTCTCCCTTGCCTGCACAGAATGCAATTAATTTCATAACAATCAAATGTACAAATTAATGACCAGCATGGATTCATAGGAAAATGAATAAAGATTCCAAATATGTAAACTTGTAAACACTTATATTTACATTTCACACTCTGTTCATGGATTATACAGGTGGTGCGTTTTTAATGTGCTTCAGTATATATATATATATATATATATATATATATATATATATATATATATATATATATATATATATATATATATATATATATATATATATATATATATATATATATATATATATAGATATATAGATATATATATATATATATATATATATATATATATATATATATATATATATATATATATATATATATATATGTGTGTGTGTGTGTGTGTGTGTGTGCGCGCGCGCGTGCGTGCGTGCGTGCGTGCGTGCGTGCGTGCGTGCGTGCGTGCGTGCGTGCGTGTGTGTGTGTGTAAATATTTGTATACGTTTGAAAGCACGAATTTTGGTACGTATGAATCTATAGCACGTTTCACTAGCTTTGCCCAACTTCGAAATGCTATATCTCAGCGAATATATAACGCATATAAGTGAAATTTTGTGTGTGAATTTGAAATGGTATAGACCCTATGAATTAAATTTTTCATTAAAATGCGGCCATTGGTTTCAATTTTCGTTTCTTTGCGATATAATATAAAATCCTACTTGCCAACACACATCACACGCACACATATTGAAATGTCTACAGTAAATTATACGACCTCATTTGCACATTTTTGGTTTATCAAGCAATTGGCATGATTTTTGAGTGAAATTGCGTAAAATCGCACTTCTTGAACATAAAACAGTTTATATCCGGTGCAACGCACACATTGTCAATCAGAGGTGTGTCTACAAAAATTATTGTGTGGTTAAGAAGGAAAAATGAGTCTGCGAGTACATTTTATGACATTACAGCAAATCACAAATAGGATTTTTAAGTATTTCTGCAATGAAGCTACTCGAGGAAAACTATATCATTCTATTTCAAACCCACAAAAGAGGACTATTCACGCCTTGGGGATAAGCAAACGATCATTGCACCGCTGGATAGCGACATCTGAAATGTCTAATTCCAGTGTTTTACACACGAAAATTAGGCCAAGAGTGGTGGATAATTTTGACAGAGAATTGATCCGCAGAGAAATTTGCAATATGTTTCACAATAATGAGGCAGTGACTTTAAGGAAATTGAAAATTTGGTTAAGAAAGAATAATGACATTGATATTTCCAAATCTACGCTATGGAGGACTATTAGGAGTTTGGGATTCACTTTTAGAAAATATGTTGGTGGTAGAAACCTTATTTGTGAGAAGCCTCATATAGTTGCAATGAGAAGCAAATATTTACGCGAGGTCAGAGAAATGAGAAGAGATTGTTATGATTTTGTGTATTTAGATGAAACTTGGATCAATGCGCACCACAGTAATGAACGAGAATGGCAATCATCTGATGGAACAACTAAGAGACTAGTACCAAGCAGCAAAGGACAGCGCCTAATAATTGCACATCCAGGAAGCAGCCATCATGGGCTTCTAAATAATACTGAACTCATATTTTGTTTCAAAATCCACAGATAATAGGGATTACCATGCAGAGATGAATGGCAAGATATTTCAAGATTGGATTGTGAATCATGTACTTCCTTCCTTGGATAGACCGTGGTGTTTGATAATGGACAATGCCTCATATCACAACGTTGTGGCACCAGAAGATAAAGTTTCTAATTCACCAAGTATTAAAGATGTAATAAAGATTTGGCTGACCATAAACAACATTCCATTCAACGAAATGTCCATGAACCTGAATTACTTGGAATTGTAAAAAAAGACACAGCATACAAAGATATTTCACATAGACAAGGCAATCCATGAACATGGTCACAGATGTTTAAGATTACCTCCTTACCATTCTCACTTAAACCCAATAGAATTAGTATGGGCTAAAATTAATGAACAGGTAGCAACAGAAAATAGAACGTTCAAATTAAAAGATGTTGAAATACTTATAAAAGCCGCCATCTCCAATATAGCCAGGGATTATTGGAAGAAAAGTGAGAACCATGTGTTACAAGAGGAAGAGGAATATTGGAAGAATGATGGTTTGTCCTTCATTCAGCCGAGATTGATTTTCAATTTCTCAGAGACATCTGATTATGATTCGGATGAAGTTTAATTTCTTTAAAGATGACCTTACCGTTATTTACAAGCACATTAGAGGAGCAACGTTCCATTATGATATTTATGAACCGCAAAGAGATGATACCCATTGAAATAATTAGATCAAGGAAGGTCCAGTATGGTAGCGCATTAAATGTCAATGACAAACAATGTCACGAGTATCTCGCATGCAGATCATTTAAGAAATCATCTTCAACACGTATTCAATTGCAAACGTGATGGCCACATTATTGTCAGATAATTACATTTGTTTGAGGGCAAAGCTAGTGAAACGTGCTATAAGAATGTATGTATGCATATTATATGTGTATATATGAATCTGAGAAAAAACAATTATACGAAAGAGGTGAGTGGATTAAGTACGAAAGTAAGAGAGAATGGAAGAGTGAGGGAGTGAGAGAAAGGGTTTCAGAAACAACAAACGTTTCCCTGATTGACCTTAAATGAACCGTCTGACAGGTGTTTGTTCTCTTCGGACAAACAAACGCGCCCTAAGGTCTAAAACCCTCTTTGATGAAATCTGACCTTTTTTTTATTTTAGGTTTCTTGAAAAAGAGGCTCCTCTCTTGAAACCTTAAAACACAGACTGCCACGAAACAAAAAACTCTTCACTGCTAAAATAGAAATAGTTTTTTCTTTGTATTATTTTCCTTTGCTTTTTGTTTGTTTCTTTGTTGGTTTTTCCATTTAATGTTTGTAATTTACAACCTTTCATTAAGCACAATGAGCCCGATTGGCTATTCTGTTAGAGCGTTTTCCTTTCATGGCGGAGTCAACGGGATCCAATATCGAAACACGGTAGTTACGCTCCAGTCTACCCAGCTGTAAATAAGTACCAGACTCTTCTCTTGAGTGAGGGAAGCCAAAAGGCAGTAAGGAAGGAAATAGGTCACCCCATCTCATTACAAAACCTGGACCTAGTCTGAAGTCTCTAACACTTCGCTCCTCTACGGCAATATCTGCCAGTGGATTACCTTTACCTTTAAGCACAATATGGCTTTAATATAAGAGGAAGATAATTGTTCTGGATCTGTTGTAAGTTCATTTAGGCTTTTGATGCCAGAATGTATGTTTGAGACTTTATTGGCTTCCCAGTATTTCACAGAATACAGAACATTTAATGGAAAAATAAGGAAACAAATTAAGAAATCATAGAAAAGCAGGACACAAAAAGCGGAAAAGATGAATCAGATCAGAGTCAGGTGGACACAATCATGGTCATATAAAAAGGCATAATGCTTTGCTAAATACTAAGATGGAAGGAAGAGTTGAAGTTAGACAGTGACAGAGAAAGACACCGTTACAAGTGGGAAGACAACATCTAGAGGCAGGCAGTGACAGAGAAAGACACCGTTACAAGTGGGTGTGACAGTGAGATTATATGTTGGACTTCTGTTGTAACTGGCTATCGCCAGAGATGGTTGTTACAGAAGAGATGTAATAAACCCAGGTATTTTTGTAGATGTTTTTGGTTGGTTGATAGTAGGGAATGAGGTGCTCTATTCTCGATAACTTGACGTCAGACAAGTACCACTAAGTTGAGTTCAAATGATAAGTCTAATCACATCTTTAAATAAAAAGATACCTTTATTAGTAGTGTATTTTCTGGTCAATAACATGCGGGTTCATAGATGCTTATTATCAGCCGTATACTAATTCAGCAACACAAATTTTTTTTTTTTTTTTTTTTCGTACGCCCGCTAATACTCGAGGCGAAATCTCAGGTTATTACTAATGTCTAACCTGACATTGATTTTACGTGAGCATCCCTTTTTTCTTGTACAGAGACAGGTGTCCCTCGCCATTCAGGCAAATACTCTCCGATTTCGGAGGTACCCATTTGTCGTAAATTTATTTTGAGAGAAAAGAGTCTTAGAAATAGTGGTCCGGTTTTGAGAGAAAAGAGTCTTAGAAATAGTGGTCCGGTTTAGAGTGAAATGATCTTCTCTTGCTCTCCTGGTCAAAAATCATTTAAGTACACACAAATGCAAATAACAAGTTTGGGAGGGGTGAAGAAGATTGGTATCGACTAAGCCCTTCCCGCTTATTAGACAAAGATAAACCCAGTCCAGAGATAGATAATATCAGGAACACGGGTACGTTAACCTAACAGTGAAGTTAATTGCTCTGAAAGAGGTGTTACAAAGTTAGGTATAGGTGATAGAAAAAAACCTGTTCTTCCCAACTGTTCTTCCTTTTACTAAGCAAATGGAAAGGAGGGGGTTTAAAACAGAGTTAACCAATTATCACCTCCCCCTTAAAGGAACAGTGCAGGGAGTACAGAAAAATTATATTACCAGGCACGAAAGTTAACAAAAGGGTTACAAGAGAAAAAAAGATTAAATTTCCTGTCATTCATGCACACGCGTGAGGATCCACACTCATATACTCACACACTTACCGAATGCAGCCTCAGACGATCCATAAAAGTATATAAAACAGCAAGTATTCTCTTGACAGGTGAACTGTCTAGTCCTTCGATGTCCCGCCCCAGATGTTTGCGAGATTTTGCTGCTCTGATAACAAATATTCTCACTTATCGCAAGACTTGAAGACTAAGAGTTCTTGTGTTTTTTATTATATAAAAAAAGGAGTCTATGGGATGGCACTGACACAGTTCGGCACAGGGGTGAAAATGAAGTGGTCTCTTTTAATCTTCCGCTATGGTAAAATTCCTTCAATGCGTGATGATAGTAACTGACCGGAAAGTTTTATTAAATCCAATTGAGGAAAAACTAGGCTCAGTCACAGTCAGGAAAATATGTACTCTCTCACAGTAAACAGTAAATATAATATCGCTACTGGCGATGATTACCTTCCAGTTTATCTTACAGGTTTGAAATGGTAATTTGATGATTGTTCTTTACAATGTTCTTGGGTGGGCTTTATTTCATTTAATTCTGACAGCTAGGTCGCAAAGGACCGCCACAAGATTATATTTAAAAGAAATGTTTCTTCAATATGACTGGAAGTTTATAGGATGATTTCTTTATTTCTTTCTTTATTTAGCTGGGACCGCAGGTTACGATCACTCTGTGTGAAAGAAAAAAGACATGTAACATACCGAAAAATCAAGCGCGATAAATTTCCCGTTAAGCCTATAATACACTCGAGTATTTAATTATGTATTTAATAAACACTGCGCGAATTCTAGTGGTTAAAAACACACATCTATAACACTAGGACTTAACTGAATTTATTAATTATAAATTCCTTCGCGACTTTAAAAGTTAATTTAAGCATCTATTATCTTTTGAAATAATATAATAGATAGATCATTATATTTACAACTGGAACTATTGAGATGGTTTAATTTAATAGATTTAAATTAACACAAAATCCATTGAAATAGAATGACTGAACTAGACCACTGATCACTTTACACAATATATTACCGCTTTGCACAGAATAGAAATCACTGCAAATATATATATATAAAATCCAGGGGAAAATCTATAACAAGATTTCAATAAAGCTAGTGCTTCTGTAAAGGTCTGGCCAGCGAGTGATAAAGTGTCTATTCTTCATGGTCTATTTATCTAAAATGGAATGTAAGTTGAGTGGGACATGAAAAACTTGACAGCTTATTTCATCCCAGGAACTTTTGGGGATCTGACCGCCAAATCAAGGGGAGAAGCCGCCCCCTGGTCTTCGTATCTCCGCTCGCTGCTGCCCGTTTCGGCTTTCCCCGTTCGCTCGGTTCTGCGGTTGACACCGAGACGCGAAAATAGCGGCAAGAAACTGCGTCTCGTATCAGGGACCACTACTGTCTTTGATAGCGCCGATAGTCTCCCCTAAAATCCCTCAGTTTGTCTCTTTGATCTTTGTCGCATTATCTGTTTGATTCTGGCAACGCCCCCCCACTGGCCAAGTTAATGAAAATAACTGCCTATGATTGTTCAAGAGATGTTAGTGGGCGTGATTTAATCTCTCCTTAAATCAATGCGATGACCAGAATAAACGATAGGTAAACTCTCCGCATATCAATCAGCAAACGTGTTTGCCCTCTGTGTGGAACAGTTGCATAGCTAATGAATCCACGTGAAAGAAGTCCCGTTTTTACAAGAAGTTACAACAAAGTTCAGGGTCAGCCGAGTTCGTCCATCACAATCGTCCCCTCTTTTGAGACGTGAAAACGTGTTTTCATGTTTGATTTATGACGATGAAGCTGCCCTGATCGGTAACTTTTGGATGATTGGTATCTTCACCTTCCTCCTCTTCCTCTGTAGTCCAGTTTCTACTCAGGAAATCAGCCCCGACATTCTGTCTTCCCGGAATATATTCCACTTTGAAAGAATAAACGCTTAAAAGGAGGGCCCAACGCATGATCCTAGCGTTAAATTCTTTATTGGCACCAAGAAATGCTAACGGAGCGTGGTCTGTTTGCACCGTGAAAGATGTACCATAAAGAAACTCATGATGGCGTCTGATACCGTCAATCAGAGCAAGACATTCCCTTTCAACTACGCTGTAGTTCCGTTCCGCTTTATTTAATTTCCGACTGCCATAGGCAACTGGAAATAGCATGTTCAGGTCACTGTCATCGGCTTGAAGCAGTGTTGACCCGATGCCCTGACCTGACGCGTCGACTCTCAGTACAAAAGGTTTCTTGAGGTCAGGCAACCTCAAAATGGGGTATGCAGACAACTGTCCTTTCAAAGTGCTATACGCGTGTTTGCACTTTTGATCCCATATGACCTTATCAGGACAACCTTTCTTTGTGAGGTCAGTCAGAGGTGCCGTCAGTCCGTTGAAGTTCTGGATGTACTTCTGATAGTATGCACATAGCGATATGAAGGAACGTACGTCTTTCTTCGTTCGGGGTCTTTTTGCTGCCACTATTTTCTCCACGTTCTTCTTAATAGGCCAACTGCATCCGTGAGAAATAGTGTGCCCCAGGAAGTCTAACTGTTCAAACCCGATGAGACATTTGCTAGGTCTGGCTGTGAGACCCGTTTCCTGTAGTCTCCTGAGGAGCATAGCAACCGTAGCAATATGTTCTTCATAGGTTTCCGATGCAATTAATATGTCATCCATGAAATTATGGATATGGGGACTTTGCAAAGGTTCTAGAAGCTTCCTCATCATCCTGGTGAACACTCCTGGTGCGTTATGCAAACCGAACGGCATCACATTAAATGTGTAATGTCCTTCGCTAGTGCTGAAAGCTAACAAAGGTTTAATTTCCTCCTTGACTGGTATTTGATAATAACCTTTACTGAGGTCAATCTTGGAGAAGATCTTTGCTTTGCTGAGCTTGGTGAACAACTCAGAAACAGTTTGGAGAGGTTCGGGCTGGAATTCCGTTACAGCGTTTAGCAACCTGTAATCAATGCACAGCCGAACTTCCTTATTGGGCTTCTGCAACAGCACTACACTCGAGCTGTAAGGAGATGTAGACTCACTGATAATTCCTGCCTGACGCAGCTTGTCTATTTCTCCACGAAGTGCATCAGCTTTAGCGTACGGGATGGGGTAAACTCTGGTTTGAACGGGGTCTCGTTTGTTAATTTCATATCAAATTCAATGAGATTTGTTCGACCAGGTACATCCGTTAAGACTGCACTGTACTGTTTTAGTAGAGCCCTGGTTTCTGTTTGTTGTTCTGGTGAGAGATTGTCGCCGAACTTGACATCTTTAAAGGATTCTGTGGGTTGCAGTGGATACTCCATGCAACCATCATCATCTTCCTCGTCTTCCGTTGCTATGGCGACAGCCAGGAGATGCTCGGAGGATGGCACCGGTCTTTCCAAATATTTCTTTAGCAGATTTATGTGGAAGACCTTCTCCTTTCCTTTGATGGAGATCTTGTAATTGGTACGTGAGATCTTTTTAAGGACGGTAAACGGTCCTTGCCATCCGATGCGAAGTTTATTGCTTCCGGTTGGAAGTAGCAATAGGACTTTCTCCCCTGGTTGTAGTTCTCTCTCTTTTGCAGCTTTGTTGTATCTTTTAGTAATTTTAGCGCGGGCTTTCTTAAGGTTGGTAGTAGCTAGATCCCATCCTAGCTTTAGCCTTTCCTTAAGCTCAGATACATACTTGCTTGCAGAGACGACTGTCTCGTCAGCCTTCTGGTCTGTCAGGGACCGAAGTAAGGCTTCTAGTGGCCCCTTAATAGGTCTGCCAAATAAAAGTGTAGCTGGCGCAAAACCCGTAGACGCTTGGGGTACCTCTCGGTAGGCGAATAAGGCAGCCGATATATATTGGTCCCAGTCTTCCGGTTTCTCCTGACCCAGCTTACGTAACATCATGGTGAGGGTACCGTTAAAACGTTCCACGAGCCCATTTCCGGCCGGATGGTAGGGACTTGTGTGGATATGTTTGGCCCTCAAGATCTTAAAGATCTCCTCCATTAACAGGCTACGGAATTGGGATCCATTGTCCGTCAAAACTTGTTGAGGGAATCCCAACCGTGTAAAAAATTTGCACAAGGGCTTCTGCGACATGCTTGGAATTAGTGCATGGTAGCGGTACAGCTTCGGCCCACATAGTGCAAGTGTCGACTAAGGTCAGGATGAACCTGTTCCTTCTTTTGGTCTTTTCCAGGGGACCAATGATGTCGACAGCAACCCGTTCAAATGGAGTCCCTACTATTGGCATTTGCCCCATAGGTACTGGGGGTGTCAAGTGCTTGGGTGCTATCCGTTGGCACTGGGCGCAGGATTTCACATACCTGACAATGTCAGAGTTCATTCCTGGCCACCAATAGTGGTTTTTTATTCGCTGAATAGTGGCGTTTTGTCCCATGTGTCCGCTAAAGGGAAGAGAGTGCCCCATTTCTAAGATCTGGCTTCTGTACTGCGTCGGTACTAGGAGCTGGTTATTCCCCGTGTCCGGGTTGCCCGTTCTACGATACAATACGCCATCCTTAGAAAAGATGTCTCCGTTGTGTCTGGGGTCCTTAGCCATGGGCAGTTTTTTAAAGCAGGGCGCCAGAGTAGGGTCGTTTTGTTGCGCCTCCTTCAGTTCATTCGGCAACAAATTTGGCGCAGGCTCCCTCTCCTTCTTGGCTTGCCCTCTTGTGGTTACCGCTGCCACAATCGGCTCCTTAGGTCTCCCAATGAACACATATCTACATCCCAAGATAACTGGGTAGATAGGATCATCCATAATGGCCGCTTTAATAACCCCTCTGACAAAATCAGAGTATATTTCTACCAATGCGATAGGAAGCGTCCTGGGTGCATCACTCCTGAAAACTCCACTAAGTTTGACGGTTTCCTCTGTCTCCTGACCGGGTTTTACTAGGTGCCTAGCGACAATACAATCAAAACTTAATCCAGTGTCAAAAAGACAAGTAGTAGAGGTACCGTTCAAAATTACAGTTCCTCGAGTTG
>JAMPIV010022578.1:0-217200 GCA_024509875.1 Oreohelix idahoensis
ACTGGAACGATTTCATTTGAATATGATATCCAGCATCTAAGGGAGCCATCTACGATGACTCAGATAAGTTGCTTAAGGCAACTGTGCAGCTTATCCATACTCACCAAAGAATATACGCATCCAGTTTGTGATGACCATAACAAGTATAGAGTATCAATAAACTTGTAATAATCATAAACATAATTCTTCAAGTGAATGATCAAGCCAGCTATTTTGTCTACAAGATGATAGGCATTGTAACCCAAGAGAAAGACATTTTTGTTGAACTATTCTTATTTATTTAATGTTGTAAAATATTTGATATTAATACTTTTCAAACAGAAAAGAGTAACTGTTTAATTAAATTGTAAATATTCACCAGCAGACTTTCTTAAATTCTTTAAGTTGAATTACAGTTCTTGTTGGTGAATTTAGTTATATAATTACCCCTAGCAGAGTCAATAAAAATATTAAATACCATAATCACAGAGGCGGATCAGGAGAGGTAGCAGTTAGGGACTCAGAGTACTACATCACCATCTTTTCTGGGAACTTACATAGCTTGACCCTACCTTTGTGTCTATACAGCCTTACTCTCTTCAGAGAAGGGGGTATTACTGATAAGACCAGACTCTTATCTGGCACTATCCTGGTATCATCTGATACACCTTTATGTCCAGGATATCTTCTTATTTTTAATAACATCTGAACCTCTCGCGACAGTAATCTTGCCATTCTATGCTGTCATCCATCCATCAGCTCCACGTTGGTAATCTTGCCATTCTATGCTGTCATCCATCCATCAGCTCCACGTTGGTAATCTTGCCATTCTATGCTGTCATCCATCCATCAGCTCCACGGTGGTAATCTTGCCATTCTATGCTGTCATCCATCCATCAGCTCCACGTTGGTAATCTTGCCATTCTATGCTGTCATCCATCCATCAGCTCCACGTTGGTAATCTTGCCATTCTATGCTGTCATCCATCCATCTGCTCCACGTTGGTAATCTTGCCATTCTATGCTGTCATCCATCCATCAGCTCCACGGTGGTAATCTTGCCATTCTATGCTGTCATCCATCCATCTGCTCCACGTTGGTAATCTTGCCATTCTATTATGTCATCCATCCATCAGCTCCACGGTGGCAATCTTGTCATTCTATTCTGTCATCCATCCATCAGCTTCACGATGACAATCTTGTCATTCTATTCTGTCATCCATCCATCAGCTTCACGTTGGTAATCTTGCCATTCTATTATGTCATCCATCCATCAGCTCCACGGTGGCAATCTTGTCATTCTATTCTGTCATCCATCCATCAGCTTCACGATGACAATCTTGCCATTCTATTCTGTCATCCATCCATCAGCTCCACGAAGACAATCTTGCCATTCTATTCTGTCATCCATCCATCAGCTTCACGAAGACAATCTTGCCATTCTATTCTGTGATCCATCCATCAGCTCCACGAAGACAATCTTGCAATTCTATTCTGTCATCCATTTTCACAGGTTGCCTCTCCTTAGCTCTGCAGGAGTGGTCCCACAGTGGCCAAAACTCAAGAGTAACTAATGTGGGTCTTCAAAGGTGTCAACCTTCGCACAAGATTACTCTTGGCAGAACTGTAGATAGAAGGATAATGATGCTTCTACCTCACGGGAGTATTCACATGATATTCAGAAAGCGACAAAATGCTGCATGAGGCTAAGCAAATGTTAACTCTAGTATCTGCCGTCAACTTCTGTGAAGGATAGGGTTATCTTATAATTCGTTAGCTCGTTCAAGCCTCCAGCTGAGTTACGTCAGTGAAATTCCTCTTATTATTATTGTATAGCTCTGTTTAAGTGTATTTAAGAAATTGTCTGAGACATACGGATGAAGTACATTCAAAATGATGAAATCAACTTTAGATTTGTCTTTATACAAATAACAAATTTAATAATCAATTATGTTTTAACAGTTATAAAAATGAATAATTCCTTATAGAAAAAGTTATCATCACTGGGTGATGTTATGGCGTTAAAAATTGGATAGTTCACTTGGCAGCTTTTATGTTTCTACTTAGCTGCCAATGAGTTTGTCTGTTCTGCTCCAGCTGATGTTTGGTTCTTTGTAGATGGATGACTGGATCACACTCGTCACTGGTCAAGTTTGAAAGTTGTAGCACGTTCCAAGAAGTGTCAGGGAGTAACTACCAAGCTGGTCCCACGTCTCTAAGACATGTCTGATGATGGTGTCTAGCGTCGACTTCAGGCCACTTATACCCTCACTTGTTCCAAAGATAGTACCTTCAGCTGGTACTACCAAGCCAATCTTTAAGCTCACAGACTGCTGGCTCAGAGAAATGGTTTAAGGCGGCTTGACGATGCCTCTTACACGTGTTCCGGGGTGTTGTTATTTTAGCAATAAGTTCCCACTTTGACTTTGTGTTACAGTTTCCTCAGATTCCAGTTTTCCGAGTTAAAATGGTACAATTTTCCTGGGCTCTAAGTCCTCAAGATGCTCAAACAAGGTCCGGTCTGGTAAAAGAAATCTGCCGCTATTTAATTCTGCTGGAAGCTAATTACAACATTCCGACTGTCAAGTGCGGGTCTGTAATCTGTCCGCAAGCGGATGATTTATCGCTCGGTACGCCCCCGGCACGCCTTAGGTAAACACAACGCTTGGTCACTATACGAAAACTGACCGCCCCATCTGGGTTTTTCACCTGTGCCTAATTTTAGCAAAGCCGAGAAGCTTAAAGCAACATGACGAATTATCACAGAAGGGAGTGTGCACATGATTAGAAAATAGCTAATATCTGCTTGATAGCAGGAAAAAAATATGTGCCGACCACGGCAATTTCACGTAATCAGTACTCACAACAAATGTAACTGACTACTGCCGGAGAGGACAAGAGATCGACCCAAAATTATGTGACATCCATCCATCAGTTCCACGCTTGAAATCTTGTCATTCTATTCTGACATCTATTTATCAGTTTCACGTTGGTAATCTTGCCATTCTATTCTGTCATCCATCCATCAGCTCCACGTTGACAATCTTGCCATTCTATAGTATAATACATTTATTGTTTTTCTTATGTTGGTTCTTCCAGGCTACAAGTTCTCTGATTCTTTAAATGCAATCTTTTTATCGTTTCTTTCATTTACATACATTAATACTGCTATTATTATCTTTCTAGTCAGATGCAGCTCGTTTGTACGAGGACACAGAAGATGTGATAAGTGATGTTCACTATGGCAGAAAACAAATTAGGACCCATACTGATGTCGCTTTTGACCGTGATCTTGAACTTTTGAGATACAAGACTGGGCGTGTTTTGGACGGGGTCAGGAGTATTAAACCTGGCAAGAAGTCGCAGAAAACGAACAGCAGACGAAGGAAGGAGAGGAAAAAAGGTAAACTTGCATTCATGATACACTGTATGTATTTAACAAACAAAAACAATAGTAGGAATACACACACGAACACACACAGACTCACACACTCACATACACAGTGGAGCTTGAGAAAGCAGAAGTCGCTGGGACCATCTAAAGTACATCTACTTATCAGAATTCTGCTCAAAGATGGATACTTACATCAGAATAAGAGGTAAAGCATGAAGCAATTATTTTAACCAGCCAGAAACAGGTCTTTTGTTTTTAAATTTCCATTTCTACATCTTTTTAAACTTTCACCTGCAATTTAGCGAAGTCTAAAATGTAATGTTAAGTTGATTGCTAGTAGCATAGTAGCAAGAGTAAAATCGTTCGAATAATGTTTTTGGTTTAGTATTTTTGCGTACTGTGTCAGCGGTTCATACACAGATTCATAGAGCGGTAACTATTGCAGGACAAGTAAACCGATGTAAGAGTTACTTTATCTGACCTATGGCATTTTCTGTTGTCTAGTGCCTTCTTTCCTTCTTTCTTATGACTGCATGCCAAATACGGGTTTATCTTCATTATTTACTATTCACGTGCCTTGTTCACTCTTTGTTTATCTCCAGATCACAAACAGGTGGCCCCGTTGCTGTCAGCATTTGACGCAAGCCCTTTTCTCGCAAACTAGTGTTTGTTGAGTCGGCCTGACGAATACGTGCTTGCTGGTTTAATGAAAATTAGCGTTGTAATCTACCGACGGAAGCTCGGACGTTGTGATAAACCAGCGCCAAAGCCTTATCGCTTTATCTTTTCCAACATCTTTCTTATTTATTTTCTCCCACATTGTGCTCTTTCATCCCACATTTTGCTATTTCATCGCTGTTCGGGTAATCTTTTAACCACGACTGGATTTTAAACGGTAATTTTTAGTACTCGCGACTTGTTAGATTCCTTTCATTTAGACCTCCACCTTGCATTATATTTTGAAGTCCACATTGCCTCGTGATAAATCTGGTGAAACACATCTGGTTTCATCAAAATCAAACACCTGGGCCTGGTACAATTTCTTTGATATCTAATTCCGCAGGTAAACCTCATGAGACATACCACCTTAGACTATTGCTAACTTTGATGAGAACGCGGCTGACACAAAAGATTAGTCTCTTCATTGCTAAGCCACTGTCCAAACAAGCAGCGGGTCATCACATTGTGACAAATGCGTTGGGGCGGCAACATTACGCAAATATTGATTAGTTTGGGAGAAGTCAAGCTGGGCGAGTTGAAGAAGTCTTCTCAGGCTGTTTAAACAAACCGCCACGTAATACAATAGCCCGGCACGACAAATGGACTCGTTAGCCGGCATACGGAGAACCGTCTCACAAAGGATGACAGAAATTTACATGCAAGCGACAATGGACAGCAAGATTTGTGACAGAGGACAGGTGAGTTTTTCTAGCCGGCCAATCAGCAAACACCGCGCGGTCTGGCAAAGACGGAGAGGCAACGAGAAGGAAAGTTGGTGGCGAATAGCCCAACCCATCTTAGCCAGTGACATGCGCTGACAGGGGACCAGAGAGATCCAAGGCAGGAGCGATCAGATGGTGGCCTAGCTATTGGTTTTATGGGCGGAGTTATACATCACCGGCCCACAGCACCCACCTTGGACGTTTTTATGAATATAATGTGGAATGTACCACCCAGTTCGCTAGAGATAAGTCCAGTTTTCAACATTGTGGTGTAGAGAAAAATCCCTAACGCCTAACCTTAATACACGTGTTTATTCCTGTGAGAATATTGAATTCATATGTGGCATTTATACTGTTCTTCCAGAGTTTGCGAAGGGAAGTAGGTTAGTGTATCTTTTGAAAACTATTAATAATTTTTCTTAGTTTTAGTAAGATCACTTTCGCCATTAGCATCATAGCTACATGTGCGAAAGACAGTTTTCCAATTAATCCTTCAACCTCAATTAGCTTGTTAAATCATCATCACAGTCTTCCATGTGCACCCACTCTCATGCACAATATATTTAACATCATTAGAATCGAACTCATAGAGATCAATAGAGAGGAGTAGTATAAATGAAAGTCAACCAGTGATATTAAGCGTGAAAACTTACGAAGACTTTTATGTGTCTTCAGTCCATCAGAAGTCTGAGTCTACACGCTACGTGTTTGACGTCTAACCAAAGAGAAGCTATCAACGCGGACATTTGAATAGCAGAATTCGCCATAGGACATCCTTCATTCCTCAATTAAAAAGGAATATTTCTTGCCCACGAGTAAGACAGTGGACGCAGCATTTTTTTGTCACCTTATATCACGTGCGCACAAGTTCAATACATATTTAAACCAAATTCAAATCACTCGAAAGCTTACTACATGAGTCAAGCTAAAGCTCACAGGTTGATTCTCATAGTTATATCAAGTTCAGCTCCATCGAAAGCTTTATACATGAGTCAAGCTAAAGCTCACCGGTTGATTCTCATAGTTACATCAAGTTCAGCTCCATCGAAAGCTCCCTACAAGAGTCAATCTAAAGCTCAAAGTTGATTACTTATTCAAATATCAAGTTCAGCTCCTTCGGAAGCTTGCCATCTGAAGTCAAGCTAAAGAGCTCAAAAGTTGATTCTCATATTTATACGAAGTGCAACACATTCTTAAGCGCATTCTATAAAGCAGACTCCATAGTCACAAGTTGAGTCTGATATACAGATATCAAGTGCAGCTTACTCCAAAGTATATTTCATGAATCACGACTACATACTCAAGTTAATGAGTCGACATATCAAGAACATTTCGTGAAGATATCCAATTTGACCAGTACCCTTCGGAGATTAGACAACAGACATTTTCCATACGACAACTGTTAACTGTTGGTCAACGCTACAGAGATATTATCAAACAGTGAAGGACTGTCTATCGTCAACGTTCTCAGTACAACAAAAGTTTTCATCAGAACGTCCTCGACTTAGAGAGACCCCACTCGACATAACTTATAACATCTTGGGACATTCTATGCATACATGTGAATCATCCTACCCGGGTGAAGCATTTAGAGACACTTGGACTGTGTAGATTACTCACCATTTTGGTAACACGTTTCATAACACATCATCATCATTTCGCTTTACACAAGTTCATTCTATTTAATTAACTACAATATTAATATCTCATCTCTGTGTTTTTGTGTGAATCATCTTTTAACAGGCGATGAAGGCCGAACTTCTACTTATGCAAGTCCAAATTTGAGCTGGGTCGGTGTGACGTAGAATGGGAATAGTGATACAGTAATCTGACAGCCTTTGCTTTCCCATTTAGTGTCTACCATTGGCTAAGCCAAACCACGCAATTTTCTGTTTGTATAACTCACCTTTGAATCCACGCCCTTTTTCTGGATCATAACAACAGAGTTGTTTACCAACTTTTCGCACCTGCCAGTCTTAACAAGTGAAAAAAAAAATCGAAAAAGGTGATTCGTCTTACGAGGACAAAAGACAAAGAAAATAGTCTACGTTACGGCCACAAGGCCTTCGTCAGGGAAAGGAAAGAAAGTGAAGGCTAGATAGGACACATAAGAACTTAAATAAATATAAAAATAAAACATAGTTACTTCCCTAAAGGCAAGGCATCGAAATCCTACCACTATTTGCTGTCCGCTAATGGACGCGCGTGGCCGAAAATGAAGTGACTTCCGCCACCGGATGTACACAATAAATACCAAGAAACTAAAAACTAAAAAACGAAACTGAACAATAAATTACCCAAACGTAATAAAAGTGGGGACTGGAAATAGAAGAGGACAGAATGAGTGGGAGATAAATAAATTTGAAATAAAAAATCAAGACATATTAGAAACAGTGTATTATATATTCATACATATTATGGAAGACGGCATAAAAATAGAAGAATAGGATAAGAGTGGAAAGAGTCAAAATAGAGCAAGAGAGGAAAGAGTGACCTCAGACAAAGGTGTGTAAAGTGTTAAGGACAGCGATCCGATCCTGCTCCTCTGATACTGTTAGCCGAGAACAGCTTGGGAACCGTCTTATCCACCGCATGGTATTTATTTAAGTTCTTATGTGTCCTATCTAGCCTTCACTTTCTTTCCTTTCCCTGACGAAGGCCTTGTGGCCGTAACGTAGACTATTTTCTTTGTCTTTTGTCCTCGTAAGACGAAAAACCTTTTTCGATTTTTTTTCACACCCATCCATTGTACTCCACGTCTTACCGCAGTTCCCCTCAACTTCCTCAGTCTTAACAAGGGAGCGAATCCCGTTTGTTTACCTGAGTTTCTCACGCGAGCTGATTTGCCAACTATCGGTCATTAGACAGATGCGCGTATAAATAACGGATTGTTTGAAGAGATACAGGGGCGATAATATTTTCCCGACCACCTTTGATGTCCGTACATTTCAGGGGGAGGTAAACGATTGATCTGCGGAAAGGGGACGTAATCTAAGAGAGGCCCGTGCACGGCCAGTCTTCTGATGTCGATCAGCATCGCTGAGTAGAATGAACGAAAAACCTTTGATCCGGGAAACGTAGTTCCCTGATTTCATGAAAAGGTCCGAATCTTCAGGTTTCTCTTGTCCCAGCTTACGTAACATCATGGTGAGGCTTCCGTTGACACGATCTACTTACTCACTTCCGGCCGGATTATAGGGGCTGGTGTAGATGTGCTGGTCCCTCAAGATCTTAAAGATCTCCTCCATCAACAGGCTACGGTATTGGGATCCGTTATCCGTCAAAACTTGTTGAGGGAATCCCAACCATGTAAAAATCTGCACTAAGGCTTCTGCGACATGCTTGGAATCCGTGCATGTTAGCGGTATAGATTTTGCCCGCAAAGTGCATGTGTCGACTACGGTCAGGATAAACCTGTTCCTTCTTTTAGTCCTCTCGAGGGGTCCTAAAATGTCGACTACAACCCGTTCAAATGGTGTCCCTACTATTGGCATTTCTCCCATAGGAACTGGGGGTGTCCAATGCTTGGGTGCCACACGTTGGCACTTGGCGCAGGATTTCACATATCTGATGATATCAGTGTTCATTCCTGGCCACCAATAGTGAATCGATATTCGCTGAATAGTGGCGTTTTGTCCCATATGTTCGCTAAAGGGAAGAGAGTGCCCCATTTCTAAGACTTGGGCTCTGTACTGCATCGGTACTAGGAGCTGGTTATGTCCCTGTTCAGGGTCGCTCGTTCTTCGATACAGCACTCCATCCTTAGAAAATATGTCTCCGTTGTGTCTGGGGTCCTTGGCCATGGGCAGTTTTCTAAAGCAGGGCTCCAAGGTAGGGTCCTTTTGTTGCGCCTCTTTTAGTTCCATAGGTAACATATTAGGTGCAGGCTCCCGTTCCTTTTTGGTTTGCCCTCTTGTAGTTACTGCTGCCACAATTGGCTCTTTCGGTCTCCCTATAAACACATATCTACAACAAAGTATGACTGGGTAGATCGGATCATCCATTATAGCCGCTTTGATAACACCTCTGATGAAATCAGAGTGTATCTCCACCAGTGCGATGGGAAGCGTTATGGGTGCATCTCCTTTGAAAACTCCACATAATTTGACGGTTTCTTCTGTCTCTTGACCAGGTTTTACCAAATGCCCTGCGACAATACAATCAAAGCTCAAACCTGTATCAAACAGACAATAGGTTGAAGTCCCGTTCAATAAAAGTTGAAGGCCTCTCACTCTCAGGTTGAGAATCACCGACATTCCTCGGTGTACTAGGGATAACACTAAATAATTATAATTCAGTGAACTCGAACACGGGAGTACGATATCTTATAACTTAATTACAACTATCCAGAGCATGATAAATAACATATGCAGAATGCAGTTTGGAAGCAAATCACGTAAATACTAATAAGTACACTGTACGTCATAGAAACTAATGTTACTTCTCTCACCTGGCAAAATGTGCCAACAGCAGACATTACCAATACATGTAGAAAATATGTGACATTCTCACTATATGTAAGGACCAATCACAACTCTGCATTGGCTGCGTTCTGCATACAACTTCGTCGTCCGGAAAGCATAAACTTCTCAGCATTGCTTAGACAGCGCAAACTACGCTGCCTTGGCCATGTCCGCCGCATGGAAGATGGTAGCATCTCCAAAGATATCTTCTACGGACAACTGGCAGTTGGCAAAGGAACAGTTGGGCGACCGCAGTTGAGGTTCAAAGATGTGTGCAAGAGAGATATGAGGACACTGGACATAAATCCAGCAACCTGGGAGGATGAAGCTGCCGATCGCACCAAGTGGCGATGCTCTCTACGGCGCCACCTCAGATTAGACGAAAAGAAGCTATCACAGCAAGCAGAAGAGAGGGGGAAACGTCGAAAGGAACACCAGGAAAATAAGCACCTGAGGGCTATCACCTCAGGGGCGCATTCCCATAGTCAATTATGACTGAAGGAGCTATAATCAGTGCCGTCTTAAGGCATGAGCACACTGGGCAGTGCCCACGGGCCCCACGATTCTAGGGGCCCCATGCTGGGATGTTGCCATATTGTTCATAAGACATCATTTTTATTGGGTGGGTAGGGCTGGTAGGGACCCAGTGCATTGCTTTTCCCAGGGCCTACAATGCTGTTAAATTAAGACGGCCCTGGCTACAATACTTCTCAGATCGCGTGTCATTCAACTTCCCGCTCTAACGCGCGACATTTGTTATCTCACCATTCACCCCTGACCAGCATTCGGATATTACTTTGTTCATAATACCTGTCACACAAGTGAACCAAACAACACTACTCAGCTGCTAACCATGCCATGCGTAAGCACAACCAAGCTTAACTTAACTCATTTCTACTCAGACACCAGATAAGTGTATAGCGTTACCATGCGCCCGGATTTGGCCGGACTTTCGTGTCCGAACTGTGGAGTAACATTCGTTTTTTTTTTTTTAATGATGATATATCCAGCTTTTGACGATGTTAATAAATTTCACGAAAGATGCCATTTCGAAAATTCCACATTTGAATTTCAGTTCCAACAACTGACTTAAAGTTGCCATCTCCACATAATCGAGCAAATCATTTATCAACAGTCCTGCAATCTTTTATGCTGTTGGATTCTTTCAATAGATTATCATTATATTTTAACCCAGCTAATAAGTTTTTTCTCTGTCTGTTTTTTTTCCACCTATTAGGAAAATAAACGCTTTGAATGACTGGGGGAGGTAATTAGGTTTAGTCAATTAACACCTCGTCGTCTATTGCAAATTACACAAAGTGGTAACGTTAATATTGAACTGAACATTAATTAATGACATATATTTATTTTACAAACCTAATCTAAGTGCCAAAATGAAAGTGTTTATTAGCATATGAATTGAAAAGAAAGTTCCATGTTTTACCAGTGGTTGGCAAGATTCAGAAGCAGAATGTTCGTGTACAGAGGTGGCACATTTGTGTTAGTAACAAATAAAGGTGATACTGCTGGTAAAAATAAATAAACACACACGCAAACACCAAAACCACAAGAATACACTTGTGTGAGAAAGTGTGCTATCTATACTGAAATTTTTTTAAACAAAAGAAACAAGCACGGAAAAGAATGAAGTTACTGCTCCAGAAAGCCCTTTTGATTTACGCCTACATCAACGCAATAGTTATAAATCAGTGGGTTGTACTTCAAAACGCTGTCATAGAGTTGGAAATGGCCAAAAAATTGGCACGCGCCAGAACCAAAGGAACCGCTACTGTCATTTCTGTGACTGCAAAGCCCTCGATTGATGCATTTGTTGTTGTTGTTGTTTTTTTTTTTTTGGGGGGGGGGGGGGGGGGGGGGGGGGGGGGGGGGGGGGAAGACTGGAAGAAAACAGCGTTGCTTATTATGGCAACAAACACAGGTCGAGCAACATATCTGAAATATTCATTCAGTACTTTTATGACAGCAAAATATGACTTCTTCGGGGAAATGTGTTGCATTTAATTGCGATAAAGGCAACACAATGTTACTTGGGACAGAGAATAATGGTTAGGGTAAAAACGTATTTCTGTGTGTTTTTAACAAGTAATTCAGCTTTGTTAAAGAAGATTTTATCATCTTAATATAGCAATAGACACATACTCAATGTGATTTGCTGATATTGTTGTTTGATTTGTAAAAACCAGTTTCACTGATATTTATTAAACAAAGTAAATGTGTCCTACTTTTTCAGTAGTGTCCTCCTTTTCATGAAAAAAAAACAACGAAATAGTGTCTTCCTTTTTACGTTGAAAGATACTGTAACCCTAAGATAAACAAATATAGCTCCCAACGGATCATACACGTCTGTTTGTGCCCTATACCAGAGCGCTCTTTTAGTTTCGGTGACCGGAATTCTGACACCGGGTATAAAATTTTGTGTGCACCGTAAAAGACTATTTAAGTTTTTGGCGGGGAAAATCAGCTGATGTGTGAGTAAAATCAGTAAAATATAAATCATTACACACTCGTTCTGGATAAACACAGCGCTAAAATTCTTTTGTGTACTATAACTTTGTTCTGTGTTCTATTTTTGATTGCATTTTTATTTGTTTGAAATTAGTTTTGACGGAGTTACAGACTTTTGAAAACAGCGTCATCATTTAAGGAAATTCATAAAATAAGTAATCTTTTTATTAATTTAATATCTAAAAATCGGCCCATTCGTTTGAGTTTATAATTATAAAGACTTCTCGAAGGGAAGCTAAAGATTATTTCCACATACTTTTTTTTTTTTGGTTTCATATCTTGAAAATGTGTGGTAGTCAGTTTTGTGAGTGTGGCATTACAAGAACAAGCATATTGTCACCAGATTTTATAGCATTTAAATCCCTTTAAACGCATTCCTAATACCCACAAATCTTAAATAAGGTAGTAAAAAAATAACTTTTTGTAAAGCACCATCTATTTTTGCATTTTCATTCATTTATAATGATATTTAGCTACGTATATAAGCGTCAGAAAACATGTAAAGCTATAGATAGATTACTTCCACATAATTTGATCTATCTTTCAAGTCTTGTTAATCTTCTATTTATAATATGAATTTTTTTTTAAATTGTGTGTGAGATAAGGACTGTTCCATTGGTGTTCTTTGGTAGACAATCCTGTGCACACGACGGCTGCCAGCGAATTCTAAGTAACTGTTTGTATATCTTCTTTTATTCAAAGTTACAATGCAGGTAGTAAATTTAGAGAAACCAAATTCTAAATCTAATACCATCCTTTTATCAATGGCTAGAGTCAGAGATACATATGATAATTTAGAAATATTTATGAATGGCATGAAAGCTCAGATAGAGTCACTAAAATATTTAGAGTGGGATGGTAAACAAGTTGTTGTTTTCTTATTCGGGGATTATTTCCTTGTTTTGCTGGAGACACCACAGACATGGGTATATTCCTTGAGCTCCAGACAAACCAAACATTTTCATCAAAGACATCCAGAGAGCATACAACTTGCAAACCAAGAAGTTTGGCCATGTTGATAAGAGATTACAATAGATATATGAAATATGGGAAAGGGAATAAAAGGCAAGTGGCACATTACCATAATTGTTTACACAAACCAATGTTAGAGATTGAAATTGAAAATGTAGCTCCTCCTTACCTTCATATTTTATTAGGCATTGTTTTGAAACACCACAGACTTCTAGAACAGGTAGCTGATACAATAGACGCAAAGATATTTGAGAATTCGCAAGAGATACATGCAAACATTAGTACTTTTAAGAACTTGAAGAGATTTAGTAGGAACTGGAAATAGGCAGAAGAATTAGGAGCTAAAATTGAATTTTTCAGGTAGGTATTGAACTTTGTGAGGATAAGGAGGAGACAGATAATTTTAAAGTTAGACTTGAAAATGCACAAGATGCGCTGGCCAAACTTCAGTTTCAAGATCTGTGTACTAGGTCTGGTCCAGTTTGCTCACACATGGACAAGGTACTAGCCAAACACAAAATCATACAACAGGCTTATAATAGCAGAGCATTTATAGGGAATCACTGCCACAGATATCTCACACAAAAAGTTTATAAAGATCTTACAAGAGCAATCATTACACAAACACTGAAAATTACAGACAAACAAGATATAACTAACATAGCTTTTATTGCCCAAGAACAATTCAACTCACTGAAAGAAGCATTTGAGAAAGTACACAACAAAATATCACACAGTAAACCAATTAGTAAAGAATCAATAACAGCATCGATAGAGACTTATATGTCTTTGTTCAGAAAGCTATTCCCTAGTAAGACAATTCATAAACAGCACATATTAGAAAAACATTGCGCAGACTGGATCAGAACTCATGATGTATGATTGAGATAATTGTTAGCTCTCATGTTCTGGGGACAATTGGGTGTGTTATTTTAAGGTTATAAATGTGGACATGCAATTTAAACTTTCAATAATTAATGTTTGACGCATGAAACCAAAACAAAACTTTGATATCCATTTTCTGCAGGTTTTCTACTTTTGATTTCTGTAATTTGTTATGCATGTTGATTGTGACCGTTTTAGTGTAAATTGAATTAGAAACAAACCATAACAAAATGTAAAAAAAAAAAACCGTAAATTTTATACTATTTCAGACTATTATATCTTCTGTTCTAATTGTGATAAAATGTTTGTTCTTGTTCTAAAATTTACTCTAACATTTCTAGTCTAGCTTTACGCAAAATTAAAGCCGGTATTTATAATAATAAAGTAGCATAAAAGCAATTCAAACATGTTTTGGGGACAATTGGGTGTGTTATTTTAAGGTAATAAATGTGGACTTGCAATTTAAACTTTCAATAATTAATGTTTGACGCATGAAACCAAAACAAATCTTTGATATCCATTTTCTGCAGGTTTTCTACTTTTGATTTCTGTAATTTGTTATGCATGTTGATTGTGACCGATTTAGTGAAAATTGCATTATAAACAAACCATAACAAAATATAAAAAAAACGTAAATTTTACACTATTTCAGACTATTATATCTTCTCTTCTAATTGTGATAAAATGTTTGTTCTTGTTCTAAAATTTACTCAAACATTTCTAGTCTAGCTTTACGCAAAATTAAAGCCGGTATTTATAATAAAAAAGTAGCCTAAAAGCATTAATTAAGCCCTATCAAAAGTAAACATCGCCACATGTTTTTCCCATTAGGAAGCTGACCACGTGACCTCTGTCAAGTGGGCTATAAATAGCGCGGTCGGGGAAAAAGGGGAAATAACTAAAAGATCGCTCGCAAACAGCCGTGCATAAGTTACTGACACCAACATTACAAACAGTTCATTAAATAAACAAATATTCAATGTAGTTAGGTTAAGGTTTGGTGCAGCGTACATATAGATTGTCACTTGACTGGCTGTGTCTACTTGTCCTTACTTCTACTCAATTTTTCTGTACAGGTAAAGGAAAAAGCAGCAACAAAGACTCTACGAGCAAAACTAACAAGCAGCTCCAAGTCAACAAAAACATGTTGGCCGATCTCCCAAACACCGCTCCATTATGGCGAGATCCTCGTTGTGATGACGTAATGCATAGCGAGACCTCGGGTGACAGTAAAATTCAACCAGCAGCCTTGACCTTGGCTAGAAAACGAAACAATAACTTTGACGTTTCCTGGCTGTCAAATTATCTTCAGGCGTGCCCACAATGTACAAGTAAGTTACTAACGGAAACACTCCTTCAAACCTCGTTTTTGTTTTAAACAAAGTATGCCGTTCAACCCTCGATGGGTTATAATTGAATACGCTATATAGTGTAATAAATTCAAGACCGTATAGTAACTTCTTCCCTCCTCCACTCAGTACAAATAGAGTAAATCAACACCAAAATTGTGTATGTGTGTGTGACATACCCTTTTCAAGAAACAAACAAACAATTAAAAACAAAAAGAACGGAAAAAACAACCAAACAGATAAGAGTAAAGTCTCATAACTGTCTTGTTGTTAACAAGGTGAAAAGGGGTGAGAAAGCCCAGGGGTGTCAGAGATTACATTATTGTGCAGTTCTCCAAGTCTATTCTCAACACCTGCTCCACAGTTATGGATGGGGTCTATGTAGGGTTCGGGCTGTGACGTCCCACCTACATCAATGGATGTTGATGCGAACACACAGCCTCTCATATCCAGGTGCAGTGAGCGCCGCGGAAGCTATTGTCTTGTAGTAAGCTCCTAGCATATGGCCTCTCCTGTACAAATGTGTCCATAGCAGCACCTTCACGTGGTGACCCCGTTTTCACAGAGTTTGCTATGGGGGCGACCGAGTGCCTGGCGGTATAACTGGGTTGGGAGTTGTTTGGGACTCCTCCTAAGGTGTAGGCGCAATACACCGGCGAGTGGACCATGCTCTGGTCAACACCAACCCAAACCCCACTCATGGGTTAAATGCTACCTTCTCTCTTCTCTACTTGCCTACCAATCTTTCTTTGTCCAATCCACGATACACCTCACCAAGGATCCTGAAGCGGTGATGGTAAAAGATAGGTCTTTACCTAGAAGGGATCCGGGCCCTGCCCAACGTCCCAGCTGCAGCAAGAGTGCCATGCGACCTGACATTGCACCCATCGTCAGATTTTGTCCAACTCCTGAGACACAGAAAGCAAAGCCACTAAAACTCAATGGAAATTTAGAACCACTGTGCTGGGAAAAATCGTGAAGGCATAGGATGCAGGACGTGACACAGCCACAGCAAAAGCTCAGCCACAGAACGAAGAAATGAGGCCTGCATCGTGAGCGCTTGTGACTAGCGGGGAATGCATCTCTGTGAACCCCACCTGAACCCCCAGAGCGAAGTGATCTTTAGAGCCACAAAGGTGAGTGGCCAAGCAAATCAACCCAATACTCATGGAGGAAGACACACACATTGCATTCTTTGGGAGGGAGATGTCTGCAGCAAACACCCAATACCTCCAATGCCAGTCAAACAACATATTCCATACGAGCTCGGGCGTCGCCTCGGTTACCAAGGCCCGCGCAAGAGAGATAAATCCCCTGCTCCTTGTGAAAAGTCAGCGAAGGGGAACCTTAACATTTTACAGCTAAATATAGCTGGACTACAGAATAAGACAATTGAGCTTACAAAAATACTACACGAACATCAAGTACAAGTAGCCCTTCTGCAGGAAACAATACTCCCACGGAGACAAATTAACATCACGGGTTATACACAGTACAAATGTGAATGCCTGAAGTGCCAAGGCATCATGACCTTAATCAGAAATGATACCCAAGCCATAGTAACCAACAACCCTGCGGGGGATATTGACCACCAAGTAATAAAGCTATGGGGCAAAGATAGCACCAAGTACACACACTACACAACATTTACTGTCCCCCGACCTCATCAAAAGGTCTGCCTGAGTTCGAGCCCATACTAAAGAAAACTGTCGTAGCTGGTGATTTTAATGCTCACATTCCTGCTCTAGGATACAGGCGGTTTAACAGTAGGGGTCTAGAGGTTGAGGAGCTGTGCAGCAGTACCAACTTAATGCTGCTGCAGAACTTGGAAACTCCACCAACACTCCTACACAGGGCACACGGCTCGACCAGCCGGCCAGATCTGACATTTGTTTCAGCTGACATAGCAGAAAATAGTATCATCAAAGTCTTAGAAGATGTGGGAAGTGACCACCGCCCTGTTTTAACAACTATTTTAACACCACAGAAGACACAGAAGTCCCTGTGTAAACCATCCTGGAACTTCAGGAAAGCAGACTGGGACCGCTACGGCCGAGAAACTGACGCTGGGTTCAGTCAAATCATTAAAACTGATAACATTAATACTACATACAACAACATGTGTACCACAATCCTAACAGCTGCCAAAAAGTGCATCCCAAGGGGGAAGCATAAGAAGTATAAACCTTACTGGACATCTGAACTAGCTGAAGCAGTCAAAGAAAGGAGAGAAGCTAGAAAGAAGGCTGAAAAATACCCTACCACCCTAAATAAAACAGAGTACAACAGGTGGACAGCAAAAGTAAGGTATGTCACCAAGAAGAATAAACGGGAGACTTGGAAAGAAAATTGCAACAAATTAGATTTAAAAAGAGAAGGGAACAAAGTTTGGAGACTCCTCAGTAATCTCGAGGGAAGCAAGAAAAAGACAAACCCAACACCTATGGTGGATGGAAGTGGTGATGAAGTAACATCAAGCAGCAAGAAAGCCGATGTCTTCAACAATTTTTATGCCAGTGTACTGTAAATAAAACACATCAGAGAAAGAAACTAGACAAAATGCTCCTAAAGAACATATCCACGCGTAACATAGATCAGACCAATATTGCTGCGTTCGATGATCCGTTCCGTCCGCAAGAACTGAGAATGGCACTACGGAAACTGGCCAAAAATAAAGCTCCAGGACCAGATAAAATTAAAAATGAGATGATTTGTCAACTAGGGCCAAAGGCAAAAGAGACACTTCTATGGTTCATCAATAGAACGTGGAACGAGGGACAGCTACCATCAGCATGGCTGACAGCAACCATCTTGCCTATATTAAAGAAAGGGAAACCACCAGGAACACCAAAAAGCTATAGGCCCATATCCCTCACTTCATGCTTGGGCAAGCTGGTCGAGAGAATGGTAAACAACAGACTATACTGGTGGTTGGAAAGCTGGAACCTTCTGGACAACAACCAGGCAGGCTTCAGACGTAAGTGTCGCACAGATGACCCCCTCTTCAGGTTTACACAGAATGTGATGGATGGCTTTCAAGAGGGAAAAAGCACAATAGCTGTGTTCATCGACCTTGAGCAAGCCTACGACAGAGTTTGGAGAAAGGGACTTTTGCTAAAGATGAGAAGAATGGGAATAGGAGGGAAAATGATTAGATGGATACAGGCCTTCCTAACAAATAGAACCATAGCTACCAACTATGCCGGTGCAATTTCACGGAAAAGAACGCTGGAAGAAGGACTGCCTCAAGGCTCTCCTTTAAGTTGCACCCTTTTCCTCATCTTCATTAATGACCTTGCCAAACATCTGAATGTGTCGAAGGCGCTGTTTGCTGATGACCTTGCCATCTGGACTACTGACAAATATCCCATCCTGGCAAAAGCCAAGATCAACAGAGCTCTCCTTACAATGTCAGTATATTGTGAGCTGTGGAAACTTAAAATCAATACGCAGAAAACTGTATACACCACTTTCTCCCGCAGCCACAAAATAGCAAAAAGACACATCAACATCAAACTGAGTGGGGAAACACTAACAAAAGAAGAGCACCCAGTCTATCTAGGAATAAAACTGGACAGACAATTGAAACTAGATGGACACATCCACAACCTCAGGGAAAAAGCATGTAAGCGCCTAAACCTCATCAAACGGCTAGCTAGTACAAATTGGGGAGCAGATAAACAAACCCTTCGTCAACTATATCTTGACTATGTGAGATCAGCGATAGACTATAACCTCCCCCTCCAGACCATTGTGAGTACTAATACCATCTCAGCTCTGGACCGTGTGCAGAACCAAGCTCTCAGGTTAATTTGCGGAGGGATGAGATCAACACCCACAGCCGTATGTGAGATAGATGCCAATATAGAGCCGCTGGATATCAGGCGTAAAAGAGCATTGACTGAAGCTGTAGAAAGATACAGGAGACAAGAGAAAGACCACCCAAACAAAGTACTTATTGACACTTGGAAACAAACACGAAGACTGAAACAACTATCTCTCCTGGACATAGCCAAAGAGGAAAATGATAAACACCATCTCCCGCAAGAGAGAGAATTGGAAAACAAATACTTGGGACCGCCCCCTGGGAAAACTTCCATCAACCAACTGTCAAAACACAACTGATAGATGAAACGGCCAACAAGGAAACACTACCGACAATCTTGAAGACGTGTGCCTTGGAGACCATAAACAGCTACCCAACGTCAGCAATACAGGCCTACACAGATGGTTCAGCTTTCAAGACCACCTCTTTTGCAGGATACGGCGTCTGCATATGGTACCTGGATGGATCCTCTTATGAGTTCTGCGACTCCTGTGGTGAGAATTGTTCAAATTATGAAGCGGAGGCTGAGGCCATCAAGACAGCCATTGAATTACTACACCAACAGTTTGACCTTATGGAACGAAAGCCATCAGATATAGTGATCTTCAGTGACTCCATGTCTGTTCTGGAAGCACTTAAACAGACTCCATATGAAAACAAAGACATTTTTCTTATAGGAAGAGCGGTTCACAACTTGATCACAGCCTACTCCATCAGTGTAACCCTACAGTGGATCCCTGGACACAGTGATCTAACTGGAAATGAGACAGCTGATAGACTTGCAAAAGCAGGAGCCTCTAAACAACAAAAGGACAGACCCTGCAGCATGAGAACAGTTAAACAGATTCTCAGAAACAACACAAGGGAAATCTGGCTGAACAGATGGGCGAACGGGCCGACTGGCCGAAATGTCTTTAATGAAATGACCTGCCCAAAAGACAACGACAACATAAACAGACTCAGCAGGAGAAATCAAAGTCTTCTGAACAGGACATGCCAGAGTCAATAGCCATCTAAACCGTATCAACCCTCAGCACCTACCCATGTGTAGACACTGCTCTCATCCCTATGAAACAACCAGACACCTCCTCATGGAGTGTCCATCACTCACAAACGCTAGGAAAAAACTTTTACAGACACCTCTGACAGTCACCAACTCACTATATGGAACATTAAAACAACTGCAGAAAACCTGCACTTTTTTAAGAATGGCATTGGGCTGCCAAGAGTAGATATGCTCAGCAGCTATGGGATATCGACAACAACAACAACAACAACAGTTATGGATGAATTGCATGCCTGTAAATTATCTAATATTGGTTTTCTCTGTTGTCATACTTTCCTACATTTTAGTAGGAAATGCTCTGTATTATGTTTTTCTAGACACTCTGCACAGTAAGGTTCTTCTGTTGAAGTCTAAGAAGTTTTTTATTGCTAGAAATTTATTGTTCTGTATATACCTCATACGTTCTTATTGGAGTCTTGAACAATTTATATGCATGTCTGCCCTTCAGACTTCCATCCCACTCTGCTGTTCATTCCTCAGTTATTATTCTTTTAATTAGACTTTTGATCTCTGTTTTACTCATCCCCACATGTGTTTAGTTTCTATTATTTCTACTTGACTTAGCTTCTTTATCTGCCTTTTCATTTCCTTCTATGTCAACATGTGAAGGTATCCACAAACCTCATACATTTTTGCTCAAAAGTATCATTTGAGTGTTTCATATTAAAATATTTTTTCTAAATTTAATGACGAAAAATATCCCGTTCAACCTCTGATTGGTTATAATTAGGATATATAGTGTCTCTATGTTCATATAATATGTTCATTTGCTGATATGCTTAGGTGGCATCACCTATATCTCCTGTCAAGATATTGTAAATAGAGTAAATTAAAATTTCTAAATTGTGTGCACGTCTGTATGTATGTATATGTATGTATGGGTGTCTTTCCTTAGCCCTAAAATGGTAGTCTCGTCAATCTTGTTATGGTGTGATAACAATAACAACAAATAAGAAACCCAAAGAAACAGCAATCAAACAGAACAAACAAGAAAAAAAAAAGAAAAGAGGGGAGACAAACAAAACAAACAAACAAAAAGTTGGTTTATATGGGGGGGTGTGTAAATGTAAAAGTTTAAGGTGTTTGGTTCGATGCTTAAGTGACTTTCATTTTTCATAAGGAACATGTTTTTTTTTTTTTTTTTTTTCTTTTTTTTTTTTTCTTAACCAGCGGCACTTGGGCTTTCAGCCCTTCGGCCCAATGACATGTCATTGCGAGGCTGGGGAACCTGAGGACTTTTCTTCCAACCCGGTCAGGAGCTTCGCTCCTTCCCATCCACAGAGGGTTTATCACAGGAGCCGTTCAGGTTATTCAGTCAAATTTCCGGCCGTAAACATTTCTTCAAACGCTGACGCCCGGGTTTGAACCATGAACACCTGGTCGCCAGTACAACGCCGAAGCCATTACACCAGCGCGGCTCCCGAACATGTTTTATAAGAACCCCACTAAAACTTCAACCCCCTACCCCTTCCCCCAGATCCCCACTAATCACTATATGCATTTATTAATGTTTGTTCTTGTTGAATACTGTTTGACTACATTAGGCAGTTCTCTAGTTTTGTACCATTGCTATAAACATTAAAGACAAAGTATGTAATTATAGACATAATAAACCTGGACATAACGGATGTACGCTAATAGGGCGATATATCCCAACATTAAAAAAAAAAGAAAAAAGATGCAGTATTAGAGATACTGTTTTTTCAGGAGATATAGTTATAATAGCATGGGTCCTTCACATGTTGGCATAGAAGGAAACAAACAGGCAGATAATGAAGCAAGAAAGGTTTAGGCACTACAAACCATATAAAATGCAGAAGATAAATAGGATATTATTAAAAGAACAATAACAAAAGTATGGGCAATAGTTAGGGTCAAGACTGAAAGGAAGGCAAACAGCTGACAAAAAACCACCAAGATGTGTCAAATAACTAGAGCAACCTATGGGACTACTGCACCCTCAGATATGTTGTACAATGCAACTAATATGAGGTTGTGCATGACAACCTCATTATGTAAAACAAATGTCCACAGAAACTACCACAGCAAGAGCATGTGAATGTTTGGTGCAGACAACCTTCATGGTGACCAGCAACAGTGGTGGCTCCATGCTCCACAAGGAGAGCTAAGGAAAATGATGATGATGAAATATAAACTGAAATCGTCTGCATTAACTCCAGCATTGAAACAACAATCAAATTTTCATCATCTGGTGGCACATGCTTGCAAGGAAGCCATCTGCAGTTGTAGCTCCTTGCTCCTTAAGGAGCAAAAAAGGAGATGATGTTGATATTGATATATATATATATATATATATATATATATATATATATATATATATATATATATATATATATATATATATATATATATATATATATATATATATATATATATATATATATTAATAAAAGAATTAACCCTGCAAAAAATTACAAATTTGACAGCTCTAATGATTTGTCATTCAGCTTCCGCACAGGGAAGTCAGTGCCCACTTACAAATCAAGTCCTGGAAATGAAAAAGTGGGCCAATGAACTCCAGGAAATATTAACCCATGGCTGCGTTAAACCTGGTAAGTAATCTGGTGATGCTTCATGGGACTAGTCAACGAGTTTGGCTCCAGAGTCTGTACGTTAGTTTATTTGTGAGTTTAGAGTTAAAACATGCACCCAAGTGTCTGATTGCCTAAGCACAGTTACTGGGTTCCAGGATTGAAACCTGGTAGAATCACATCCCAGTCTTCCCAGCTGTAAAGGGTAGCTGACTCTGCTCTTGAGTTAGGGAAAGCAAAGGCAGCGAGGATGGGAACTGGTCACCCCTATCTGATTTTAAAAAAAGCTGGACCTAGTATGGTGAAGTCTTAAACACTTCATTACTCTACGACAGTATCTGCTGTGAGACTTCCTTTATCTTTTACCTCTGTGATACCAGGGCCCGAAAGGGTAGCTAAGAATAGTATTCTGTAACCTACTATTTACTTACTTAATCATTCCTCTTCTACCGTGAGGTGTAGAGGTTTGGAAGACAGAGCGCCATACTATCGTATTGGCTGTCTTCCTCCTGGCCTGGTTCCATTCTAGTGTAAACTGTGGCTAAGGAGGGTTGGGCCTGGGGACTTGCTACCCCCATTCAGTAGAAACTTCAAGCCAAAATATTTCAACAAACAATATGGACAGGTCGACAAGTGGAATTCAGTGAACTCTGACTAAACAGCTTGACAATCTAGATTTTGCCGACAGCCGGACTCTTCTGTCCCTTAACCGTAAACAGATGCAAGGCAGAATGAAAATACTTGATGAGAGGTCACAGCAAGTTGATGTGGAAATACGCAGGGAAAAAAAAACAAAGATAATGAGAATAAATTCAGGAAACGATAACAATATCAAACGTGAAGAAACATCCTAACAAGATATGCGATCATATATTTATCTTGGCAGCAATATAAACGAAGTTGGAGGGGCATATGGTGATATCAAAAAAAGAATACAAAAAGCAAGAGGAGCTTTCATTGCATTGGAAAATAAATGGAAATCACAAGAAATCAGGTCCAACACAAAAATCAGAATTCAAATGTCAACTCATTTCTGTTGTATGACTGTGAAACATTGAAAAAAAACAAAAACCAAGAAATTACAGACTTTCATAAATGAAAATGTTACAACAAGGTCACCAATGGGGAAACAATAACACGATCCAGACAAGTGCTAGTAGAGCAAGAGGTGAGAAACACTTGCAGCAGATAGGACACACGTTGGGGAAACCTGTTGATGGGACACACATTGGGGAAACCTGTTGATAGGACACTTACATACTTAGTCATTCCCCTTCTACCGTGAGGTGTAGAGGTTTGGAAGAGAGAGCGCTAGACTATCCTATCGGCTGTCTTCCTCCTGGCCTGGTTCCATTCTAGTCCTTGGTCCTTCAAAGATTGTCTAATGTTGTCCTCCCAGCGAACTCTGGGTCATCCTGGGGGTCTGGATCCCTGGCTCTTTGTTTCCCATGCTTGTCGTGGTAGCCGATCTTCTCCCATTCTGCAGACATGGCCAAACCATCATAGTTGGGACTGTTCTACTTGGGTCTGCAGGGGGTGGGATTTTAGGCCTTGACGTATCGTCTGGTTGCGGACCATGTCTCTTCTTGTTACTTCAACCACCTTCCTCAGATACCTCATTTCTGAGGTTTGGATCTGGCTTTTGTGGGTTGTAGTCATTGCCCATGACTCGCATCCATATGTCAAGACTGGGACATAGGTGGAGCGGTATACAGCCATCTTCGTTTTCTTACCAACCTCTCTCTTGCTGAGGAATCCTCGATTTATGGCCTGAAAAAGTCTCCCAGCTGCAGCTTTTCGAGTGGCAAACTCTTCTTTGATGCCTCCCTTTCGGTCTATAATAGCTCTGAGATATTTAAAGTGGTCGACCTGCTCCAGGACCTGTTCTCCCAGCTTAATCTGATGTCTTCTTTCTTCTCGTGATATCACCATGGATTTTGTTTTAGAGCTGCTTATGACCATCCCTCTCTTCTCCAGCTCTTCCTTCCATACTTGCAGGTTGGATTGGAGATGTGCCTCTGATTTAGCAATCAGGGCAACATCATCAGCAAATGCCTGCTCTGAAATACATACCTGTCTCATTTTCCAGTACCCCACTGAATACTTTCTTGTTCTCTCCTTACATGCCTTGATAACATCGTCCATGAGGAGTATGAAAAGATAAGGTGACAGGGTATCACCCTGTCTTACACCAGTGGTGGTCCTGAACTCTTCTGACTTATGGTTTGATGTCCTCACATAATTTCTGCAAGACTTGTAGAAGCTCTGTATAGCATGAATCAGAGGTACTGGAATGTTCTTCCTTGCCAAACAGTCCCAAAGTTTGCTCCAGGGGACCCTGTCAAACGCCTTTTCCAGATCTATGAAACAAAGATGGATCTCACTCTTATACTCAAGAGCCTTTTCACTCAGCTGTCTGAGTGTGAAGATTAGGTCTTGAGTACTTCGGTTTGCTCGGAATCCGCACTGGACCTCATCCAATTGTGGCTCAGCTAGGCATCGGAGTCTCTGCTCTAGGATTCTAGAGTAGATTTTACCAGGGACACTGAGAAGCAATATGCCTCTATGGTTTCCACATTGTCGATTGTCACCCTTTTTGAAAATTGGTGTTATGATGGCAATCTCCCAATCCTTTGGTATGGTCTTGTTGCACCATGCTGCCTGTAGGACCCTTAAGAGTAATAGGTCACCTGATGCTCCCATGTACTTAACCATTTCTGGTGTTATACCATCATGCCCTGCTGCTTTGCCCATCTTGATTTTCTCCATTGCTGCCTGATAGGACACACATTGGGGAAACCTGTTGATAGGACACACATTGGGGAAACCTGTTGATAGGACGCACATTGGGGAAACCTTTTGATAGGACACACATTGGGGAAACCTGTTGATAGGACATACATTGGGGAAACCTGTTGATAGGACACACATTGGGGAAACCTGTTGATAGGACACACATTGGGGAAACCTGTTGATAGGACACACATTGGGGAAACCTGTTGATAGGACACACATTGGGGAAACCTGTTGATAGGACAAACATTGGGGAAACCTGTTGATAGGACACACATCGGGGAAACCTGTTGATAGCATTACAAGGCAGTCCTTGTTCTGGAATCCCCTAAAATCTTAATCCAGAACTTTAATCTTCTTCCTGTCTAGTTGATAACATTCTGATCATCACATCAGATTTTAATGATTGAGCTGACAGTGCTGGATTAGATAAGCATCTTCTTTTCAAAATGGCCAAATATAATGACCCGGTTACAGATCTGAAACATGACGAGCTCACAGCAAATGCCGTAGCTTTAAAAGTAGGCATAAGAGGTCTTCTGGCTGCCTCAATGTATGATCTACTGAAATAATTTGGGCCTGAAGGGATAGTCAAGGACAAAGTCCCATACTAAACTTGGAGAAACTGCAGAAAAGGCCTTGTACTGTTGAGGAACAACCACAATGGCGTATGGAAATCAAGACAGTAAGTTGCTTTCATAAGCTCCTCAAGCTGGCACTCTGGATAACACCAGTAATGAAAAGCCAGTTTAGTAATTGGTGGAGTGGGTTCAATTGACATTGCAGGAAATGCAGACAAAAAAAACAACAAAAACAGGGGGCGATACCTGGGAATCAAAACCAAAATGTGTCTCTTCCCTCCCCGAACATCAAGAAAATAAAAGGGATATTGGGGGAGGGGAATCATCTGATGATCAAATTACCTCCAGTTGTAAAGCTCTGTGTATAGTTTTGTATTACTTTATGCTGTGCAGCATGTATATATAAAATGTAGACCGATAAATAGATAGCTAGGTGGCTGAGTAAACAGATGGACAGACTGACACACTGACAGGCAGATAGATAGATCATACAGATAGACAGACAGATACACTGACAGACAGATGGAGAGGCACATAGATAGATCATACAGAAACATACTATGACAGTACTTGAGATCTTAAAGACTTGCACTGGAATAGAAACCAATAGTTACCTCAACCTGTGAGTCTTCATGGTAGAGTTAGAAGAAGAAGAAAAAGACAAATGAAGAAGTGCTCTGTTGCTTTCTTTGTTGAAAAATGTAGCTTCTAATAATCTGTTTGTTTTGTTCCTTATTTTTCTATCTTTAATCTCCATAGCTTTTTGTTTGTTTAGCTGGCTGTACCTACCCAGGTACATGTTGTATAGCAGGAGATGTACTGATTGAACAAACCGTTGTACAAGTCACGGAGATGTTGAAAGACCTCTACAACATGCTTCACAAGACGTGTACAACTTGTTCTGGTAAGAGATAAGGCAATTTTATTGTATTTGTTAAACAAAGTATCCCGTTCAACCCTTGATGGGTTATATAAAATTAGGATATATAGTGTACTAAATTCGAGACAATAAAATCTGATTTCCGATATCTAAATATAGTATTTTCTTCCCTCCCTTCACTCATTCCAAATAGAGTAAATCAAAACCAAAATTGTGTGAATGTGTTTGTGTTTGACCTAAAAACACACAAACAATAAAAATAAACAAGCACAAAAAAAAGAAAAAAGTAAAGTCTCTCATGACTGCCCTGTTGTTAACAAGGTGAAAAGGGGTGAGAAAGCCCGAGAGTGTCAGGGATGGCACCCGATCCACCAATGATCTGCCATCATTATCATTTTGTGCTCCTTACAGAGCCCCTTGCAGGAAGCCTTCACCAAACATTCACATGCTCTTAGAGCAGTGGTTTCTGTGGGAATGGGTCTTATACGATGAGGTTGCCACACCCATACACAACCTCATATTAGTTCGCCTCGTACAACATGCCTGAGGGTTCAGTGGTCATATTCTTTCTTTGTCTCTTCAGACATGTTACACTTAAAGGATAATAACTGTTGGTTAATGATGAACTTTAGTAGACTTGACAAAGTTTGATATGTGCAACGTAATAGGTATTTCATTTTTCTTCTTCAAATGACCTTTGAACTCCCCAAGGAATATTAGCCTTCGACAAATGTATACCTGTCCCATGCCATCAGCTCAAGCTTTTTTGATGTTTTCTTCATCCTTGTCATGTCTGTCCCCAGTTCTGTTCTCCGTGGATTTTTCTCTCTACTTCTACCTTTCTTACCTTGGGGATTCCAGAGCAACGGAGTGTCTGATTATGTCATCAACAGGTTTCCTTAAAGTGTGTCTTACTGTCGCGAGAGGTTCAGATGTTATTAAAAATAAGATATCCTGGACATAAAGGTGTATCAGATGATACCAGGATAGTGCCAGATAAGAGTCTGGTCTTATCAGTAATACCCACAAAGGTAGGGTCAAGCTATGTAAGTACCCAGAGATGATGGGGATGTAGTACTCGGAGTCCCTAACTGCTACCTCTCCTGATCCTCCTCTGTGATTATGATATTTAATTTGTTTCTGACTCTGCTAGGGGTAATTTATATAACTAAATTCACCAACAAGAAATGTAATTCATCTTAAAGAATTTAAGAAAGTCTTCTGGTGAATATTTGCAATTTAATTAAACAGTTATTCTTTTCTGTTTGAAAAGTTTTAAACTCAAAGATTTTACAACAGTAAATAAATAAAACAGTTCAACAAATGTTTTTCACTTGGGTCAAAATGTCTATCATCTTGGAGACAAAGCTTGCTTGATCATTCAGTTATGTTTTTGGTGAGTATGGATAAGCTGCACAGTTGCCTTAAGCAATTTAGCTGAGTCACTGCAGATGGCTCCCTTAAATGCTGGATAGAATCTGCAGATGAAATCGTTCCAGTAGCTACACACGTTATTACTGGCCTGCTATCACAGACTGGCACTGCATTCGTTGCAACGTTAGGACTAGGAGCCTCTTCTTATTTGTAGACTTTAGGTTAAAGGATTAAACCTGCAATGAATTCAAACGCAATCCCTGTATTTGTCTATCCATATCCCTCTATGACACAGATGGGGACGATAGACAGTTTCAGATTAGCGTGCCAGCAGATGCACAAGGTATAGTATAGTAGCATCAATCATTTTAATTCAATGTGATTATTATTTTCTGCTAACTTATTAATTATCAATAGTTTCCCATGATTCGCCTCCATACAATAATTTGGTTGTGGGTAAAACTACTAAGTAATATGTCAAACGATACAGTACTACCATCCCTTTCATCCTTCCTTATGGTCCTGGTAGGTGTCTCATTCCATTCAAGAAATACTCCTTCAAATACTTTAACAAACCTACAGTCGTTGGCCATCATTCTCAATATTATACACATTTCACAATGCTGGCTTTTCCACTAAAGGTTAACACATTAACTACTGCAAGCCGCTGTCAGCGGCTCACAAAATAATCACATTTGGACCGCAAGCCGCTCAGAGCGCCAATCTAATTTTAGTAATAAAACGAATTAAAAATGTACTGAAACACTCTCTGATCTGGTTCGAGATTTTAAGTTGCCACCGGAAAACAAATTCCCAAAGCATGGTTGTTGTAAAACACTGGAAAATTGATATTATGTTCATATTTTTCAGCGTTTTTGGTTAGTTACTAAATCGTGTAGAACTGTTTACCGTGGCAACTAGTGATAGGACTACAAAAGATGCGTGTACATCTAGTCTAACGGCTGAATAGGATAGAAACGTGTTTCAACAATTGACTGATAGATCTAGCGACGAGGACAAGGGTGAAAACGGTGTGCACATTGATTGAAATTGTGATTTTGATAGAGATGGGGCGCAAGCAGTTATAATTGTGAAAATATTGCAAGTCCTCGGCCATCGGAGGGCCGTTAAATAGCAACAACCTCTATTAGAGTTACAACCAGTGTTTATTGTAATAGTACATTCATTTATCTTTAAAATGACGTGTAATTCATAAAAATCTGTAAACAATTACGAAAACTACAGCTTGCTTTGTGCAAACACCTACAGGATTAAAATGGGAAAACAATTTAATTCGGCCACAGTGTGTTTTTCAATTCGGTAGTTAATGTGTTAACACATGCTTGTATTTCAGCCGGCAACACACTCGTCCTGGAATATTTTCTTTACACACTCTGCACACTTTCTAACGCACTGATGGATTAATCAATATAATTACATATAAAATTATACATATATATATATATATATATATATATATATATATATATATATATATATATATATATATATATATATATATAGATTCGTTCTTACCCACAGGCACACACAGACTAGCCCTCAATGGTTGATTAAGGTCTGCTAACAAGTGCAGAAGGCAAACGCTGGCATTAACTTATGCACTGCTTTCCCCCGCTTTCTGTGCTTTCAAATAATAGTGACTAAACCTAGTTCTTTAGGCCAGTCTATTTATAGTTTGACTTCGGACGTACGAGATGGAACTCCCTAGGAATGTAATCAAAATCAGAAAATGTGGGTACCTTTTAGCCTATCATACAATGTAGGAAAACTGCTTTTTTAATTATCTCCGTTATTCCTGATGCGATTTTAGTCATTTAAAGCTTACATTATACTTGGAATTAGGCTTTACATATCTGTGTAATAATCTTTTTGGTTACTACTTGCATTTTCTGTTATGCATAGTTTAAACTGCTAAATTTAGGCCAACCTGAAGCTTCGAATGCATTTAACCTAAGGTTTCTCCCGTCCTATAATATTATTAGTACAAGTATTACTACTTACAGGTAGAGTAACATCCCTAATATTGTTTTGATAACCTCTGCCAAGTGGTACTCCTTCCATACTGCTGTAGTAAAATTCCGAAGTTAATCATGTTACACAGAATGGGCCTTGCCATCTTTATTTTTCCAGCAGTTGTAAACACAAGACCAAGAAAGCATTTTCATTGGTTAGTGTATCATATCTTTTTACAATGTAAGGCATGCCGTATGGCCAGAGTTATTAGAATTCGTGATGTGAAACAGACGTCATTTCAAGACACTTACCCATTGTCAGCGTCATCTTCTCATCTTTTGTTCCAGTGGAACTTGGTCTGAATCTTTCTTGTCATAAGTTCTACATTGAAGGATTTGTTCTACCATTTCAGTTCTTCTATTGAAAGATCTTTCTTGTCATAAGTTCTACATTGAAGGATTTGTTTTACCATTTCAGTTCTTCTATTGAAAGTCTTGAACTTATTTGGTTGCTGTTTTAGTTGTTCTCATTATTTCCAGTAGAATGAAAAAAAAATTTACAAAAACACACATAAAGTGATACATCTTACAAAGAGAAAGGACAAGAAAAACCTACATTGTAGCCACAAGGCCTTCGTCAAGGACAGACAAACAAGAGACAGGAGGGAAAGAAAGTGAGAATTAAATGGAGAACATGAAACTATAAAAATATGAGAAAAATACTCCCTTATGTCTTGTCACATGTTGGAGCAAAGATGGCCGCCACTAAACTGGAAAGCGGAAGTCTCATTACTTCCCGATTAACAACCTGGTAGTGTCACGTGTCACTGTCTCTTTTTATCTCCATATATTTCCCAATATAGTGAAAGCTCCCCTTGCCCTTTGTATTCTTATTTTGATATCACTGCAAATTACAATTGCTTAACAGTAAATGCCAGATACACAGTCTCCCATTCTTAGAAGAACAAAATGTCTAAAATATGATACTTTTGAGAAAATACTGATATAAGCCAGTCAATCCAGACAATATATTTATCAGCGCAGGAAATACTCGGGGACTGGTTAGAATGGGGTGAGTGGAGCAGCTGTGATGCAACGTGTGGGCGTGCCATGAGGTCAAGGTTTCGTGGATGCGAGCCAGGCGGGGATTGCACAGGTGCACCAACGGAAACTGAGCCATGTGCGGGAATACCTGATTGTTGTGGTATGTTACCTAACAATATAGCTGTCTGTCTAATCTTATCTAATCTAACCTATCTAATCTACTGTAATCAATCCTGTCTCTCTAATCTAATATTCTCTAATCTTATCTTATCTATCAGATTTAATCTAATCTAATCTATTCTACTCTACTCTAATCTTATTTATCTGGTATAATGTAATCTACTCTGATCTATTCTACTCTAATGTAATCTAGTCTAATCTATTCTACTCTAATGTAATCTAGTCTAATCTATTCTACTCTAATGTAATCTAGTCTAATCAATTCTACTCTAATGTAATCTAATCTATTCTACTCTATTCTACTGCAATCTTATCTATCTGATGTAATGTAATCTACTCTAATCTATTCTGCTGCAATCTTATCTATCTGATGTAATGTAATCTACTCTAATCTATTCTGCTGCAGTCTTATCTATCTGATGTAATGTAATCTACTCTAATCTATTCTACTGCAATCTTATCTATCTGATGTAATGTAATCTACTCTAATCTATTCTACTCTAATCTATTCTACTGTACTCTAATTTTATCTAATCTAACTTATTTAATCTAATCAACCCTACTGTAATCCTGTATGTCTGTCAATCTAATGTAATCTATTCTACTGTAATCTAATTTTATTTGTCTGATCTAATCTAATCTGCTCTACTTTAATCTTATCTGATCTAGTCTAACCTATTCTTCTCTGATCTAATCGTATTGTGTCTATCTGACTATCTGTGTATGCAACCTACTCTTATCTAATATAGTTTTATCTTACCTTTTCTATCTGCCTGCGTGCCTGCCTGTCTGTCTGATCATAATCTAGATTGTGCCTGTCTGTCTGTCAGTGTTATCTAATCTAATCTGATGTAATCAAATCTAATATTTGTCTCTTTTATTACTTAATTTTTGTTGCTGCATCTATTCCAATCCTGTGGCATTATCTATGCTTATAGATAAGGTAATCCCATAACATATACTACCATAGTGGAGTGAAGTGTTAGAGACTTCACTATACTAGGTCCAGCACTGAGAAGTTGGGTGATCAGTTCCCTTCCTTGCTGCCTTTTCCTTTCCTAACTGAAGAGAAAAAGTGAGGTACCCATTTACAGCTGGGTAGACTGCAGCGTGATGATACAGTGAATCAAACCCAGCACCTTTGCTGTGAGAGGCAGCGCTCTAACCACTCTGTCAGTCAGACGCTCATTCTTATTAGTACTGATATAAGTATTCTTCCCCTTTTTTGCTCTCTTTGGCTGAAGTTATTTTTCTTTTTCTTTTGTTTTTTTTTTGACAGTGGATGGCAATTGGTCAAACTGGGAAAGCTGGGCTTTGTGCTCTGTTACATGTGGGCGTGGTCAAACGTTGCGAAGGAGGCGATGTAGTAGGCCGGCCCCTAACTACTGTGGCAAATCATGTGCCGGTCCAAGAGAGGAAACTAAAGTTTGTGAAGCGGATAAAGAGTGTTGTGGTAAGCTGGACAAAAGTCAAGATCAATTGTTCTCTGTTTTGCCGTGTGTTTTCAGTGTATTTTCTAAAGCAGATCTGTCCGCATTTTATTTCCTGAATGTCGGTTTTTCTGCGTTCACCTTGCGTCCAGGAAAATAACAATCTGATTCCGAGATCTGAACTCAGTTTCGGATAATTTCATTTTATTTTTTAGTTCTTCATCATCTTGTCCATTTTAACTGATCCCCTTCAGAGTAGCCTACTCCAGAGTAATGTATGCTGTATTAAACTATTGGTTTCTGTTGCACCTTATTTACCATGATGAGATTTTTAACGCATACACAGTACTCCTTAGTTGCCTTTTAGGACATGTTTGGTTTGGATCAGTGGTCTTTTTTGTGTTTGTAATATTCAGTTCTTGGATCCACGCTTGGCTTTCTTTATAATGGTGAGGTAAATGAAAATAGAAAGACGTAGAAAGAACATGAGTTGATGGCATGTAACAGGAGGATGGTATGTGTTTGATTAATTAAAATTAAAATAGGTATCAGGACATATAAAATTTCCTACATTATTTCCATAAGGCCTTCATCGGGGACAAACAAACAAAAACAGAAGAGAAGGAAAATGAGAACCAAATTCAATATATAAAAATTAAGTAAACATGATATTGCCCATAAATTGAAGTACCTGGCATCACTGGTAAATTCCAGAGGTAAGAAAATGATCACTCAATACACCTAGGTAAGAAATAATGAAATGTGAATACAATTGAAACTTAGGAAGAACATAAAACAGTAGGAGGGGGCTAGAGGGGAGAGAGGTGAGCTGCAAAGAAACAAAATGGTTATAGAAATCGAGAAATAAAAATTACATAGATATAGAATATCACATTCACTCTCAGGAACATTATAGAGCAGTGCTCAGAATGGCAAAGACAGCTGTACATTAATTTCGTTGATTTTGAAAAGGCTTTTGACAGCATACATAGGGACAGCTTATGGAAAATACTGAGGGCTTATGGAATTCCAAGCTGCATAGTGTCAATCATAAAAAGCCTCTATGCCAACTTTACGTGTAGTGTCGGGCAGAGCAACCTAACCTTTGAGGTGAAGACAGGAGTACGACAGGGATGCCCCTTATCAACCACTCTATTTTTAACAGTCATAGACTGGGTGATGCGCCAGACAACAGAGGGCAGTCCAAGAGGAATAAGATGGACTACATTTTCTACATTAGAAGATCTGGAATATGCAGATGACATTGCACTACTAGCACATTCACATCAACACATCCAGGAAAAAACAGATAGACTTAATAAGTTTAGCCAGCAGGTGGGCATGAACATCAATTTAAAGAAGACAGAGGTCATGACGCTCAATGTGAGCAACCCTGAGCCCATATCAGTAAGGAATCAGCAACTGGTACAGACAGACACCTTCACATACCTAGGATGCATTGTAACACCTGACGGCGGGGCCGGCAAAGACATCAACATCAGAATGAATAAGGCAAGAACAGCCTTTTTTAGCCTAAAGAACATCTGGAAGTCCTCTCAATACAGCACAAGCACAAAATTAAGATTATATCAGAGCTGTGTGCTTTCTGTGCTTCTCTATGGGAGCGGAATGCTGGAGAGTTACAGAGAAGGAAATGTCGAAATTGTCCTCTTTTCACACAACATGCCTAAGAAAAATTCACCGAATCTTTTGGCCAAATACCATCACCAACCAAGATCTGCTTATTCAGAGCAAGCAAGAGGACATGCACACCATCATAGCTGGCAGACGCTGGAGCTGGGTTGGCCATGTCCTCAGAAGAGACCCTGACGCCATCACAAGAACAGCTATGCTTTGGACCCCTGAAGGAAAATGAAAGAGAGGCTGACCAAAAACAACCTGGCGGAGGACTGTGGAGGCTGAGATGCAAAGAATGAACCAGAGTTGGGGCACTGTACGAAGGATGGCCACTGACCGAGCAAAGTGGAATCAATTTGTTGTTGCCCTACAAGACGCCACTAGGCGTGATGGCCACTGACTGCTTTGACGGTCGGCGGCTAAGGATCAAAGAAGAAGAAGAAGGAGTAGTGGGTGGTTACGCCATCAGGCTTACAGTACTTCATGAGGTAGATTAAAAGTTCAAGATAAAACCAATTTTTCTCATCCACGGTAGAGGATCTGATCGCAGTGACTTGGATGTCTAAGGCACCATGATGGTCCAGGCTATTGAAATGGATGGCTACAGGTGAAGAGGCCATCCATCTTACTATATAGCACAAGGGACGTCACTGAGCCCATTATAACAATATAACTATACAAAGATGGACACGGCCCATAAAGGGCATAATTCACATAAAGAAGAGCTTCTGAATTGCTTATATAGCAACATTAGTATGATCTTTTACGGGAGATATGGGCCCATATAAGCATTGTAATTCTTTTATTCATGATTTCTTACTCTTCTGCTGTATCATTCATTTATCTTTTATTATTGTCGTAGCCACTATCTTGGCAGCAGTATAGACAATTTGGATAGATAGGCAGGGATATCAAAAGAAAATTACTAAAGGCAAGAGGAGCTTTCATTGCATTGGGAAATATATGAAAAAATAAAAAATCATACATTATGGAAATAACTTTACAACCATTCTTCAATACAGTGGAGATAACTTTACAGTCAAGCCTTGATACACTGGAAATAAGTTTACAGCCAACCTTCAGTACACTAAAGATAACTTTGCCGCCAACTTTTGATGCACTGGATATACTTTATGGCCAACCTTTGATGCATAGATAACACTAGTTTTCATCTGACCATTTCTTATATAAATTATTTTTGGTAACTCAGCTGTACTGTAATGGAGTTTATTGCTAACTTTAGTAAATCTACATTTGCTATCTGAGGAGTTCATTCAATCTTAGCTCTTGCTTGTGAACATCAAATAGTTGTGAGTAAATGAGTGTTTGTTGTGCATGCCATCACAAGAACAGCCATGCTATGGACCCCTAGGAAAGCAAAAGAGAGGTCAACCAAAAACATCTTGGCGGAGAACTGTGGAGGCCGAGATGCAAAGAGTGAACCAAAGCTGGGGCACTGATCAAAGGACCGAGCAAAGTGGAAGCTGATTATTGCAAACAAATTACGATGTAAGTGAATAGATAAACAATATCATTGAAAATGAATGTTCTATATTTTTTTATTAACTTCATGTTCACTGTATCGTCTATTATCATTATAATCCTGAAAAATCACAGTGGACGGAAACTGGGGAACATGGTCGAGTTGGACAGCATGTTCATCCTCATGCGGAGAAGGCCGAAGAACCAGGACTCGAATCTGCAACAATCCCCAGCCTTCCAGTTGTGGTCGAGGGTGTCAAGGTGACCTCCAGCAAACGGAGGCATGTTCTAACCAGGGTGGATCAGGTTAGGTTTTCTGTTAGTGTGCATTTTGAGGTTAATCATCATCATCTTCATGGTCATCATCATCATCATCACCACCAGCATCATCATTCTCAGCATCTTCATCATCATCATCAGTATTTGTCCTTTTAAGTGAGGTTAACAATTAATTCCTTCCACAGTGTTTACTTATTTGGAACATTGCTTGATTGTTGTTTGCTCGTTTTCTTGACTCATCATCCTGTCATACTGTCCGAGATCCCCACTCTTTGTCTGTCTTTTTTTTTTTTTTTTAAATCCCTGTATTGTTTTCTGTGTAGCCAGGTTTTCTAAATTCTCTAAACAGCTATTGTAACCACCAAACCCCTTCATCACGAAAACCTTGTAAAGTCACACAAAGCAATTGAAAAAGGACGTGCACATTTCATTACCTGGCACAACGAAAACAAGAGTTATTGTTATTGTTAATCAGAATCGACCTCACTGCACTCTGGGTAAACTCATAGGTGTTCAGTCTCCCTCAGCAAATGTCGAAGAGAATGAATGCTAATTGTACCTGTAGCACGCTAGGTGTGCAAACAATGGATGCATCCTCTCTCACGTCCATCTCTGCTAGTCCCACGTTTGATGCCAAACTCCAACAGTCTCAGCCTTGTTGATTCATCCATTGCAGTGTCATTATCTAGCAGGCGATCATTAATTGCCCTTAGTATCTCTCCCTTATCCATGTCCAGTGTCCCCACTATGGAAGCTCTCGAGGCCAGTCTGTCAGTATCTCATTACCGCGTACCCCTGCATGACCAGGACAGTAGATCCACACCAGTTCTCGAAGACTTGAGGATTCTGTTGATGTTTTCTTTTCCTGCTGCTGCCATCCGTTCTGAACTTTCTGAAGCATGGCTTGAGAGTCTGATCGAAAACAGAGTAAATACTCATAACCTAAAGCGGTGGTTCCCAAACTTTTGCTATGGACAGCACTTTCGGAATGAAAATTTGCTTGTGCCACTCCAAATTTTTTATTGATAAGAAATACCGTCCCAAAAAAAAAAATTACTCCTAGCAGTGCTTTACTCACAACATAGAACACAACTACTTTAAAATACGATGATCAGACATCCAGAAAGTATAAAACAATACAGCTACGAGTACATAAAAACATGATTCATTCACAAAATAGACAAATTCAAAGAGAGGTGTGAGCTTGTTTTTGTCAAGTAATCTCTATAATTTACATTTTTTTTAAATATTTTTTTTATATTATTAAAATCTATTTGGTATAAAGTAATTGACAAAGTTTATATTATATACGATTTTGAAAAGGCTTTTGACAGCATATACAGGGATAACTTATGGAAAATACTAAGGGCTTACTGGATCCTTAGTTGTATTGTTTCCATCATAAAAAGTCTCGAAGTCTTCTTCTTCTTCCTCGTTAGTCCTAAAAAGGACGTTGGTTGCATTGTGTCTGTTTACACCAGAGCTGCAATATCTGTGCCTTTCGGCCGACACATCCTACTTCAGCACGGCATTTTTTGGGACCGGGTTTGCCTTCCCTCTTCGATCCCTACTCTCTCAGCCAGACTGCAGTGATGCAGCCTGTTTCCAGGACCACTACGTGGAGGTGGAGTAGGGTCTTGGTCAGCTCTGGTTCGCTGACACTGACGCAAGCAGTCAAGCTATGGGTTGCTGACTGCATTCTCTATTGCTGCATCTTTGGGTCCCAAAGTCTCGAAGTGAAAACAGGTGTACGACAGGGATGCCCATTGTCAACCATTCTATTTTAAACTGTCATTGACTGGGTGATGCACCAGACAACAGAGGATACCCCTAGAGGAATAAGATGGACAGCGTTTACCAGACTGGAAGATCTAGAATACGCAAATGGTTTGCTCTACTCTCACATTCACATTAGCACATCCAAGAAAAAACAGACAGACTGAATAAATATAGGCAACAGGTGGGACTGAACATCAGCCCAAAGAAGACAGAGGTCATGACACTCAATGTAATAAATCCTGAGCCCATTAAAATAGGAACCAAAAGCTGGAACAAACAAATACATTTACATATCTAGGAAGCATTGTAACACCAGACGGCGGAACAAGCAAAGATATCAGTAACAGAATGAATAAAGCCATAACAGCCTTCACCAGCCTAAACAGTATTTGGAAATCTTCTCAGTACAGCACCAACACCAAATTGAGATTATACGAGAGTTGCGTACTTTCTGTATTTTTGTACGGTGTGGAGAGTACATGGAGCCATTGCTGTAGGTGGTCACTTGTGGGAAGCCTGCATCAAGTATTTATGTGCTCTTGCTAAAGTTAACATATAAGGATCAATGATGGTGTGAAGATAAGGGGTAGTCTGATGGGCTGCTCATATGGATGATGGCAGATATTTGGTGGATTTGATGTAATGTCTGACACTTCTAGGCTTTTTTCACCCCCCCCCCCCCTTTTTTGGCTACTTGTTTGTTTTTATGTTTTGTTTGTTTTTAGGAAAGGGGAGGTCACACACAAATACATTCACAAAATTTTGGTTTTGATTTACAAATATAGGGAGCCGCGATAGCGCAGTGGTTAGTGCACTAGCTTCCTAGCTCGGTGGTCCATGGTTCGATCCCCAGTTGAGGTGGGATTTTTTAGACCGCTAACAGCTCCGGGGTCGACCCAGCCTCATGAATTGGGTACCAGAGCAACTTCTGGGAAGGTTAAGGCGGCCGGCATGATGCTAACCACATTGCCCTTAGTATGCTGTTAGTCAAGAAAATATGGGCCTAACACCATATTCCCAATATGCCTCAATAGGCGTGTAATGGGATTCTTGGAGTGATAATTTCTGTATCATTTTGTTTTAGCCCCATCTATATATATATATAAATATATATAAAGTTGTTGCCTCGTTTTGGCGAGGCGCGTCCCGTTCAACCTAGTCGGCATGTCCAAATATAAAAGACCCTTAGGTCTAGGATTAGCCCCATCTAAATTTAGTCACCTCATGTGACATGTGACATGCCTGATTCTTTCTTTGTCTCCTCATTGACCCCCAGGAACTATACAGGGCAAAAAAAAAATAATAATAATAATAGCCCCTTCAGTCATAACTGACTATGGGAATGCGCCCCTGAGGTGACAGCCCTCAGCTGCTTATTTTCCTGGTGCTCCTTTCGACGTTTTCTCCTCACCTCTGCTTCTTGTGTGAGCCTCTCTTCGCCCAATCTGAGGTGGCGCCGTAAATAGCATCGCCACTTAGTGCGATCGGCAGCTTTATCCTCCCATGTTGCTGGGTCCATGTCCAGTGCCCTCATATCTTTCTTGCACACATCTTTGAACTTCAGCTGTGGTCGCCCAACTGTTCTCTTGCCCTCTGCTAATTGTCCGTAGAAGATATCTTTTGGGATGCGACCATCATCCATGCGGCGAACATGGCCAAGCCAGCGAAGTCTGCGCTGTCTAAGAAGCGTATACATACTTTGAAGGCCAGCACGTGACAACACCTCGACATTTGTCACTTTATCTTTCCACGAGATGCCGAGGATGCGGCGTAGACACCGCAGATGGAAGGTATTGAGCCTTCTTTCTTGCTTAGCATAGGTCGTCCAGGTCTCGCTGCCATATAGGAGTGTGCTGGTGACGCAGGCATTATATACCGCAGCTTTGGTCTTCATTGTGAGTTTAGAGTTTCCCCAAACACGCGATGTGAGGCGGGCAAAGGTAGCTGCAGCTTTGCCAATGCGGCTGTCGATTTCTGTATCCAGTGAGAGTTTGTCCCTAGGTATGTGAAGTGGTGCACCACTGCCAATTCATAGTTATCGATAGTGATAACTGGTGCAGCATCACATCCTGACTCAGCACATTCGTTTTCTTTAGACTTATTGTGAGGCCAAAGTCCTTGCATGCTTTAGTGAAGCGATTCATCAAGCTCTGAAGCTCCTGTTGGCTTTGAGTGATGACTGCAGCATCATCAGCGAACAACAAGTCTCTTATAGTGACCCTTCTGATTTTTGTTTTTGCCTTCAGCCTTGAAAGATTAAACAGACGGCCATCTGACCTAGTGTGAAGGCATATTCCTTCAGTTGCATCTCTGAATGCATGTTTCAAGAGTAAGGCAAAGAAGATTCCGAAGAGGGTCGGAGCCAGAACACAGCCTTGTTTAACGCCACTTCGTATATCAAAGGGCTGTGACGTGCTTCCAGCATATTGGACTGTTCCCTTCATGCCGTCATGGAATGACTTTATCATTTCCAGCATTTTAGAAGGGCAGCCTATTTTCAGGAGGATTTTAAAGAGTCCATCCCTACTAACCAGGTCGAATGCTTTTGTGAGGTCTATAAAGGCGATATATAATGGTCTTTTCTGCTCTCTTGATTTTTCCTGAAGCTGGCGGAGAGAGAAGATCATGTCTGTTGTTGATCTGCCAGCTCGGAATCCACACTGTGACTCTGGATATATGCGCTCAGCTAACTTGTGTAGCCGCATTAAGATGACTTTGGCAAAAACCTTACCAACAATACTAAGAAGAGAGATGCCTCTGTAGTTATTGCAATCACTTCTGTCTCCTTTATTTTTATACAGTGTTACAATCTTGGCATCTCGCATGTCTTGAGGAATAGTTGTCTCTTCCCAGCACTGGCACAGCATCCTATGCAGGGGATGTAATAGCGTGCTCTTACAGCATTTGATTAAATCAGGAGGAATCCCATCACTGCCTGGTGCTTTGCCAGAGGCCAAGCTATCAATGGCCTTGCTGAGTTCCTCTAATGTTGGTTCGGCATCCAGCTCCTCCATAGTTGGCAGACTGTTGACACCATCAAGGGCTGCAGGCGTAACGGTATTGTCTCTAGCGTAAAGCTCAGAGTAGTGCTCGACCCACCTCTCCATCTGCTTACCCTTATCGGTTAGCTTCTCTCCGCTGATGGTTTTTAGCGGTGCCGTCTTACTTTTATGGGGGCCAAGTGCTTTCTTTATACCGTCATACATTTGTCTAATGTTGCCTGTTTGCGCTGCGATCTGGATGCTCTCACTGAGCTGGAGCCAGTAGTCATTTGCACAGCGTCGAGCAGTTTGTTGAACTTTGCTTCTCGTAGCCCTCAGGATCTGTAGGGTTCTGGCACTCGGTGAACGTTTGTATTCATTCATAGCACTGCGCTTAGCTTCAATGACAGGTGCCATCACATCTGATGAAGCATCAAACCAGTCATTTGACTTTGCTGTTTTCTTACCAAAGGTGGCAAGTGCAGTACTTTGAATGGTGTTCCGTAGATGCTCCCAGTTCTCTGTAATAGTATCACCATGCTGAGGGCTACTGAGCACTTTCTCGAAGGTCGCAGTGAATTGAGCGATCATGAAAGGGTCTGACATCTTGCTGGTATCAATGCGTGGTTTCCCTTCATGTCTGACACGATAGAGTTTTCTTGGTTGTGCTCTGATTTTGCAGCAAACCAAGGAGTGATCTGTATCACAGTCTGCAGTATGGTACGAGCGCGTGGAGAGCACAGACCTGAGGAGTGGCCTTCTGACGAGAATCAGGTCAAGTTGGTGCCAGTGCTTGGATCGTGGGTGTCTCCATGACACCTTATGCTGGGGTTTTGTCTGAAAGTAGGTGTTGGTCACGCAGAGGTCATGGTGGACGCACAACTCTAAGAGCCGTTGTCCATTTTCATTCATCTTGCCAATACCAAACCTGCCCAGACATGAAGGCCATGAAACATTATCGGCACCCACTCTAGCGTTAAAGTCACCAAGGAGAACAAGCTGTTCTTGCCTAGGTATGCTTTTGATAATTGCTGTTAGATTCTCGTAGAACTCATCTTTAGCTTCTGAGGCAGAGTACAGAGTAGGAGCATACACACTGACAAGGGTGATGGGACCTGTGCTAGTTTGCAGGCGGAGCGTTAAACAGGCGTTCTGATCCATTCTCGCCTGGTTCAACCATTTTAGTTAGCGATTTTTTTGACCGCAAAACCTACTCCGTGTTCTCTAGCTTTATTAAGATCTTTCCCTTGCCAATAAAATGTGTAGTCCTTCTCGCTCACCGTTCCAGAGCCCGCCAGGCGCGTTTCCTGAAGTGCAGCTATATCCACCTGAAGTCGTTAAAGCTCATCATTAATTATGGCTGTCTTCCTTACATCGTTTACATCCTGTAGGTTTTCGGATAGTCCAGTCAACATAGTCCGGACGTTCCAGCATCCCAATCTGAGAGTTTGCTTATTTCTATTTTTTCGATAATTGCTTGGTGCAAAATTTTCTGTCCACAGTTCGGGTTTGACCCTAATCCCTATGCACCCAATGGGGAAAGCAGACAGTGGCGGGACAACACCTTATTGACTGGGGGCTGCCCAGCTTGAAGCGGGCGGTAGCTGTCCAGTGAGATCCTGGAACCTCTCCCACTGTCGGAAGTAGCCCCTGGCGCCATGCCCTACGCCAATTGGGCAAAATGCTTATAACCGGTAACTGCTACTTCCCGTGTTTTGCCGACACCTATAGGGTGAAGCTGGAGTGTCCTCTCCAGGGCGCGAGCTTGGGCACAGTTATATGGAGATCAAGCTGTTGCCCATGCAGCATGTTCCCCCTCTCCACACAGCTGGTAGATCCAAAGGAACGGCAGTAGCCGATACAGTTTGGTGCCAGCCAAGTCGCAGGAGTTGCCAGAATAATGTCGAATCGACATTAGACTGCCTTAGGGACTCCGACTCCGGATTTATCCTCAGGGTTTACTCCCCGAAGCCAATTCCATAAATGGATATTCCCGCAAGGCAGCGGTGGTTTGAATTCAGAGTTCCTTCTCTTAGATAAGCTACCAACCAAGGATCACGAGCCCTATCTGCCCGAAGCTGCTGGTTTTAAGGCGCCAGTCGCTCGCCTTTGCCCCTTCTCCCGTCAGTGGAAACAGTTCCGCCGGGCTCAAATTGAGCCACACATGAAGGCCGGGAGCTGGACTTAGTTGTCAGAGGCTGTTTGAGGCGCGTGCCATAGAAGTATTTTATCTGCAGTGAGAGCTTATCCTCACTACAACTCCCGGCAATAACAACCTTTGGAACCAGGGCAAAAAAAAAATATATATATATATATATGTATGTATATCCTGACAACTATGAAATAATTTATTCTGGATGATTGATTTGGTTTGGTTTTAAGGACTATCTTCATTGCACACGGACAACTCCATCAGTGCTCCGATCTCCTTCCTTAGATCACACAAGGAGGATCTCAGCACAGTGCACAAACTCTGTAGCACTGGCGAGAATCCCAATGTGTGTATATGAGAATCACACATTCTATAAATATTTTTGTGGTGGGTAGGTTTCTAATTTTTAAATTTTGTCAGGGCAGCGGCCTGATTCGGGATGAAATAAAGAGTCATGGGCTTAATGTTAGATGCAGAAAAAAGCAATAATAATACAAGGATTTTGAGCTATATGAGATTGAATCCTACTAGTTAAATAGAATAGCAAATTACTAGTGAATACTTTTATGCAAATCTATGATCCAACAGTGGGTAGTGCAGAAGAAGACACATTCTACAATGAACTTGGTGTGCCTGTGGCACAGTGCAAATCCCATGGTAAAAGCTAAAGATACAGGCAGACCCATAGCCCATACTGTCATAAGGGAGGGGAGTGTTAGAGACTTCACCATACTAGTCCCCGCTTAGAGAGGTGAGGTGACCAGTTCCCTTCCTCACTGCCTTTGCCTTTAGTAGGTCAAGAGTTGAGTCAGTTATTCATTTACAAGCTGGGTAGACTGGAGCCTGGTGTCACCGTGGTTCAAACCAAGTCACTTTCCTGTGAAAGGCCAGTGGTCTAACTACTCTGCAAGTCAGAAATCTCATGAGATAACTCTTAATTTTGATGCAGAGTTTGTTTCCGTTTGGTTTTTCAGTTTTTTATTTCAAAGTTTGATTTTGCATCTGATGTTCCTCAAGGCTAATAACTCTTGTTTTTTTTTTTAACTTTGCTTAAGTGTCAGTGAATGGAAACTGGGGCACCTGGCAGTCATGGTCAGCTTGTTCTGCTACTTGTGGGCGAGGTTACAGAAATAGAAGACATGCATGTGACAGCCCACCTCCAGGACCATGTGGAAGGCCTTGTTTTGGCAGTGATGCAGAAACCACCACTTGTGATTCTGGAAAGAACTGTTGTGGTGAGTAATGTCATTATCATCATCATCTTCATTTCGTAATAATAGTCATTGTTGTTGTCACTTTTGCCATCGTCATCGCCATCATATTCATCATCATAATTGTCATCATAACCATCATCATAATCATCATCATTGTTACGTTAGTTTTATTGATGGCGTCTGCTAGAATTGGCAGTGCGCATGTTTAGGGTCAATGGAATTAATATAAATTGATCTTTATACTTTACGGAGTTATGAACGCGAAATGCACGGTCAAGTCATGACGTGTTAGCGTCGATATGGTCACGCTTGGTGACTAGGTTACCGTACCCTTTTTGAATTGACCGTCAAGCAGTGAAGACGGATTTTGTTACCCTTCCAGGGTTGTGCATGATGCTACTGCACATATATATATATTTTAGTCAAGTACGGACACGGGTCAGTCCATTGTAATTGATGAAGAGATAAATGATTAAGTAGTTGATTCATTCTCGTCAAGACACATGCGCTCACTACCGGTTGTCTGAAACCCAGCAGCGCGAGTATATAGCCATGATGTTCGTTTGACAGTTTTTCAAGTACGACATGGACCCATAATAGGATGTTTGCAAGTATTCAATTTACCATATATGCTTACCATGAACTATATTAATGATGTCGTCAAATATGTGTGTTTCTTCCGTAATAAACTGTTTTCTCGTGGACTCTAACAAGGCGGACTTATTAAGTTGATCATTGAGCGATTCACTTGTTAGTTATCCTTTTCACACATTCGCGTTTCAAATAATTACAGCACGATAATAATCAATGAATGAGAACCAGAACAATCCAGTCATGGACAGCGATTTTGAACATTCTTTATTCATTCGATATTCCACTGTCTAAAGCAGCTTCCATGATACTTTGATCACAGACATGCTATGCTAACCGGATCGTCTGTATCAAAGAACTGGTAGGCCAGTTCGGGGATACGAAAATCTTCTCCTTCATCAGGTTAGATCTAGCGACAAATTTCTTCGCAACACGATTGTTTACGTTTACAATACGTTCACATGACTTTATGACACACTGCGCATGACTAGAGGTCAAATATACGTCATCACCCTTTTCGACCGAGTCAATGACAACCGTTGGCAGCTTTACGAAAGTCAAATCTAATGTCCTGCTACAAGTATCGATGCAAGGAGAATATCAAGAGGAAACCCCGTCAAAACGATGAAGTTCAGCTCACTGTACCTGGTTGGCCGTTGATGCATACTGGCATTAACTGAAGAAGATCACTGGGCGCAAAAAGATAAGTGAATGTTGAAACCTTTGTCGGTTCATCAAAACTAGGTGTAGTCCACTTCATTTTATTCGGGCATGTTATCTGCAATTAATTGTTTTATGTTTCGTTTGTCATTGATTGTCTATTTGTTATTTATATAAGCGGGCGGTTGGATTTGGGAGTTTTTAGATCGACTAATACCTCTTTTCAGATGGTCAGTAGATCTAAAAACCGTTCTAATAGGGATTCGTTGAGTAATTCCATTAGCGAAACATCTGCTGAGATCTACCAGCAGCATACTGTGTTTGCTTCTGAAGTTATTCGACCTTAGATGTTTTAGTTGTAAAGTAACGTTATATTTGTAGTAATTTTGCTGTATTGAGTTTCATTTTATTCATTTCGTAACTTGTTCGTAAACTATCCCGTTCATTCTAATCTGCCTATCATTTATTTTATAATTGTAAAATATTTGTCAGTTATGAGTCCTGTGACGTCATCATTTAATGTGTATGTGTTGTAACCTAGATTTAGTTTTTCTTCTTAACATTTACTTCCGATTTTTGCTTGTTTCAATATAATCATTTTTTCGTTTGCATTTGTCAATTGTGATGTGCTAATGTCTTGTAACATTTTAGTTGACTAATTGTCTTGTATTTATTAACTTATAAATTGAGTATGTAATAATAATAGTGTAAATTAATTAGGTAATAATACAATATAAATATTTTGATTAATTTTCAAAAAAGAATGGACTTGATAAATTAATTGCAACAATTTGCAGTATTAGTCCAATTCACGATTGCTTATGCATTTTATGCATCATGACTAGGGCATGATAGCATTATATATGGATAAATACTTATAAAGTGAGGGTTTGCCTTGAATATAATAGGCATAGTGGATAATACTTGGTACATTAATCTATTCATAATACTACGTTGGCCACTGGGCACACATAGGTAATTGATGGTAATATATATATTGTTGATTAATACAGATAGTTGATTAAATAAATAGATTATTAAATTACAAAATGCTTACGTTAGACCATTTTGTTAAAATTGGTAAAGATTTTGGAAAAAGAGGAGAAGCTCTAGAAGCATACGCAGTGGCGGAACTTGCGAAATATGAGGCAGAGGAACTTGAAAGGAAAGCTGAATTGAAGCGTCAAGAAGAAGAACTTGAGGCAAAAGAAGCAAGAAGGATAGCAAAACAGGAAAGGGAAGAGATTGAAAAAGAAAACAGAATAAGAGAAATAGAGGAAAATAAAAGGAAGCAAGATGAAATTATAAGACAACAAGAAAAAGAGTTGGCACTTATCAGGTTGGAAACAGCGAAATTACAGGCACAAAATGCTACTGTTAGCCATAGTGATAATTCCCAAAATATGTCTGCACCTAACCAAACTAGAAGCAATTATCACTTCAAATTACCGACATTCAGATTGAATGTTGATGATTTATCGGCCTGGCTTTTACGTTTTGAGAAGATTTGTGAGGTTAATAAATTAGATAAAACTGCATGGGCACTAAAACTTAGTGAATTTTTAGATGGTGCACCTGCAAGCGCAGCTCAGAATGTTGATCCAACAATAGCTGGTGATTATGATGCCATTAAGGCTTTATTACTACGTCGATTTCATTTGGACGAGGAGGGATGTAGGATTAAATTTAAAACTCTCCTGCCAGAATCAAATAAAGACTTTACAGGGTTCGTTGCGAATATACGCAATACATTCAACAGATGGGTCGAACTTGCTGGTGTGGAAAAATCTTATGACAAGTTGGTTGATTTAATCCTTAGGGATAAGGTCCTATCTTCTGTAAGTTCACCATTCTTTTCTTTCTTACAGGAACGTAAACCTCCGACTTTAGAGGAACTAGAAAAAATGGCAATAAATTACTGCACTGCTCATCCCAATATTAGCATATCCAATACACAAGTAAGGGAACCACTTCCAGTTGCCTCCAATATGGCATATCATGGTTTTGAAAGATCAAGAGCTCAGAGCCTTGACAGAAATTTTTCAAATAGAAGAAATAATTACAATGATTATCAAGGACTAAATAATTCTTACAATAATGGGAATTTTAACCGGGGTAGACAACCGTTTAGAAACCAGTCACCTCAATTTAGATATAACAATAGTTATCAAAACAAATCAAATTGGAATAAATCATTTAATGGTAATGCCAATAATAGTAATAACAAGTGGCATAATAATAGTAATAACAATTACAGACTAAGAAATAAGAGTTTTAATGGCAGAGGTAATAATAATAATAATGATCATTCAGGTAGTCATAACAGACAACGTCCTACCTCCAGAAATCAAAATAAATTTGATCATACTGCAGGGGCAGCATTGACTAACAATGCAACCCCAATTGTTCATAATAGTGATATTCCAACGCATTCATCTTCGTCATGTTGTGTTGTTGATAATAATGTGGCAAATGTTTGTCCACAATGCCATGCTATTTTTCAGAAGTCCAGCCAATTGCCTATGAGAATTACACAGACTATTCCTGCAATTAGTCTCACTGCAAATGATGGAACTGGGACACTGATTTTTAATAAAGGACTGTTCAATGGAAACATAATTTCAGTGTTAAGAGATTCACGATCAACCACGATCGGCATCCGGCAATCACTAGTACATCCTCGCTATGCTACTAATGAGTTTGTACGTTGTATAACTTTTGGTGGGACCATTGAATATTATCCCACGGCAATTATAGATATTAACACCCCATTTTTTTCAGGTCAAGTTAAAGTATGTTTACTTCAGAGTCCTATTGCTGATCTCACAATCGGACGTATCCACGGCAGCAAGGACTGCACACCTGAGGAAATCTCAGAATGGGAAAGAGTAAACTTGGCTACGGCCAATGCGGTAACAACACGAGCTCAGGCTCAGGAATTAATAAAAGAGAATACTCCAAGTATCAAAGTGGATGATTGTACTGACAATGAACCTAAATCGGTAATTGACAGAGACTCGTTTGCTCTCAAACAAAGGGAAGATAATTCTTTAAAGAAATTTTTTACATTGGTAAACAAGTATGATGACATTGCTGTCAACAATAAGATTAAGCATTGGTTCACTATTAAAAACGGTATCTTACTTAGAAATTGTATGGACCAGGATAAATTGAAACAACAGGTCATGGTACCATCTCCTTTACGAACATACATATTACGGCATGCACATGACTCCCAATGCGCGGGTCATATGGGCTACACTCGCACACGGTCTCGAGTGTTGTCGTCTTTTTTCTGGCCGGGAATATCACGAGACGTATCATCGTATGTACGTTCCTGTGTAATTTGCCAGGAAGTCAAGTCTCGTGGAGCGTTCCATAATGCTCCCATTCAGGCATGTGATATATCGGTGCGGCCTTTTGATAAAATGGCAATGGACATTATTGGTCCACTTCTACCAACTGCAAGAGGTCACAGATATATATTAACGTGTATCGACTTATGTACACGATGGCCAGAGGCCATACCTCTTAAAAATATAACCACATCGGACATAGCTGATGCTTTGTTCCTAATATTTTCTAGAATTGGGTTCCCAAGTAAATTACTTTCGGATCATGGGCCCCAATTTGTGTCTGACGCAATGAAAGAGGTTATGAGAACTCTTAATATAGAGAGAAACTTCAGTAGTGTGTACCATCCCATGAGTAATGGCGCAGTTGAGAGACTCAACCGCACCATTAAACAGTTATTGCATAAAGTTACAGTTGATAACCCTCAAGACTGGGACAGGGCTATCCCAGCAGTTTTGTTTGCGTACAGAGAGGTTCCGAATGAACAAACCGGTTTCTCTCCGTTCGAGTTAGTGTTTGGTGCTCCACCAAGAGGTCCTATGGGACTGATCAAAGACTTACTACTCGACTCTAAGATGACTCAGGAAACCCAGTCATCTTATGAATACGTTATTAATTTACGTAGACAAATCATAGATGCTTGTCAAAGAGCAACAGCTTCCTCAGAAGCAGCAAAAGATAAATCTAGACAGTTCCAAAATAAAAATAGACGATTACGCCAGTTATTTCCTGGTGACGAAGCTTTCGTATTACTCCCAAAAAAGGACAATAGACTGTTAATCACTTGGAACGGTCCATATAAGGTTGTAGACAGAATTTCTGACGTCGACTACATACTGGACATTAAAGGTCAGAAAAAAATTTACCACATAAACATGCTGAAAGAGTTCTTCACTCGTCCTCAACATCTACAATCTATTTTTCAGGATTTAGACAATCAAGCTACTGGTTCTTGCCAATATTCTAATCTTTCGGTGATTCAGGAAGAGGAATCATCATTTCCTGAAATCCAAATGTCATTTCCTATACCTGAATTACAATCTTCTGAATCATGGAGAGATGTCACTATTTCTTCTTCATTAACATCTCAAGAACATACTACAGTTTGTAAAATCTTAGAGACATATTCTGATGTCTTGACTGATATACCGGGTCGTACATCAGTCATTTCTCATGACATTATACTGAAGGACGACACACCTATAAAACTCCGTCCTTATTCAGTTCCTATTCACTATCAAGATAAAACTTCACAGGAACTTAATCAGATGTTAGCATTACGAATAATAGAAAACAGTAACTCACCGTTTTCATCACCGTTAGTTATCGTTAGAAAAAAAAGACAATAATATACGTCTTTGCGTTGACTACAGAAAACTTAATGCACAGACTGTCGCAGACAGTGAACCTCACCCTCTTATTGACGATCTACTTACTCGTCTTTCTACAGCAACATATTTTACAAAAATCGATTTAACCAAGGGATATTGGCAGATTCCCTTAACAGAACAAGCCAAATACTATACAGCATTCTCGACTCCACAAGGTCTTTACCAGTGGAATGTGATGCCTTTTGGGCTAATGAATGCACCAGCCACGTTCATTCGCATGATGCGAAAAATTTTGGCGGATAGATCTGACATTATCACATATATTGATGATATTTGTCTATTTAGTCCTTCATTTGATGAACACATGTTAGGATTAACTTCAGTATTAGACATTTTAAGATCTAACAACTTAACAGCTAGACCAAGTAAAATGCAAATAGCTTTACACGAAATAACTTTTCTTGGACATATTATAGGGTCTGGATGTATCAAAACCATTCCCCACAATGTATCAAAAATTTTAAAGTTAACAGTCCCACAAAATAAAAAAAACAAGTTCGAAGTCTACTGGGTCTTGTCCAGTATTATAGCAGATTTGTTCCCAATTTGTCTTCAATCACTGCTGTCTTGTCTTCACTATTGCAAAAAGACAAACCAAATAAAATTACGTGGACAACAGACTGTGACAGAACATTTAATAACATTTTGACAATCTTCTCTAGGCCACCAATTTTACGGTTGCCAGATGTTCACAAAAAGTTTTTTTCTTCGAACAGATGCCAGTAATTACGGTATCGGAGCTTGCCTACTTCAATATCACAACGATATACTTCATCCGACTATGTGTATAAAAACTGAAATCGCCTGAAACGAAATACTCCACTGTTGACAAGGAGTTGCTGGCAGTTGTTTGGGCAATCACAAGGTTGGAAAAATTCTTGTTGGGAGCGCCTTTTACCATTCAAACCGACCAGAAGGCGGTTGCTTCATTACGACGCTCTAACCACAAAAGCCCCAAACTTGCCAGGTTTTCGATTCTACTTCAGCCATATGACTTTGTCATCGAAGCTATACCCGGAAAAGAAAACATTCTGGCGGATGCACTTTCAAGACACCCAACGGAAGTCGAATAATTATTGTCTACAAGTTAAAAGATTAACGGCTAAACAAGAGCGACTTTGGAACTCTAACTGATTCCTGCGACAAAATTGATATGAACCACTTCTATATGGAAAAACATTTCAAATAATTCGAATTCAATCATTCAAGATATTCAGTTTCCAAAAGAAAATTCGTGATAGCAAGAAACAAATTTCGATGGTCTTTTCTAACGTTTGGACTTTGGTTAGTGTCCAATCGTTCTCTAACTCATTACGATATGGTCTTGAATACGATATGAATCCAAGCTGGACATATAACGTTAGGTTACAGAAATTGACTAACTCAAAACGATCAAGTTTATATTCAATCAGGAACGAAGTTTAGTTGAACAGTATTAAATTTCTAAGGAACTTTCCATAGATTCGCAAGGGACATAACGACGGATGGATCATCACATCCGACATTAAGTTTAATAGTTATTAAATTAATGAAGAGTATAATAAAATTGAAGTGTGATTAAAAAAATAATGAGAAAAAAAAAAAGAGAAGAAAATATGTCAAAGAAAGAAATGATGAAAAAGAAAAATCACGCAAGCAAATACTCTAAATATTTTATGTATAAATGAGATAGCTTTTATATGCATTTAGTTAAGATGTTCACATGAAATGTATTAATATGTTATTTTCTCTCATTATATCATTAAGTTAATTATGTTGTAATTACACGACACTAATAATTAATTGTAAACACACATAACTAAACTAATTTATATATTTTTCTTTTTCTCTTTCTTTACTTTATTTGTCCTTACTTCTCATGTCTTTTATTATGACACTATCTATCAGGTTCTTTAATTAGATGTTAATTAATTAATACATTACATACTTACTATCATTAATTAGTTTAATTTTAATTAGTTAGAATAATTTTCTTTACATAACACTTCATTACTCACTCACAACAGTCTTCAATAGTTCAATAGCTAATTATTAGCGACAGTTGACACCCCTTTGTTTAATAATGTTATATGACTTATGTATTATCGACATGACCACGACACTGTTCTAGACAGAACATCGTAGGCCATATGTCGGGTTTTTATTAAATTTTTCATATAATTGAGTAAGGTAGTAAAAAAATCTATCTAATAGATTTTTTTTCCCACGGCGGGCAGGGAATTGTTACGGTAGTTTTATTGATGGCGTCTGCTAGAATTGGCAGTGCGCATGTTTAGGGTCAATGGAATTAATATAAATTGATCTTTATACTTTACGGAGTTATGAACGCGAAATGCACGGTCAAGTCATGACGTGTTAGCGTCGATATGGTCACGCTTGGTGACTAGGTTACCGTACCCTTTTTGTATTGACCGTCAAGCAGTGAAGACGGATTTTGTTACCCTTCCAGGGTTGTGCATGATGCTACTGCACATATATATATTTTAGTCAAGTACGGACACGGGTCAGTCCATTGTAATTGATGAAGAGATAAATGATTAAGTAGTTGATTCATTCTCGTCAAGACACATGCGCTCACTACCGGTTGTCTGAAACCCAGCAGCGCGAGTATATAGCCATGATGTTCGTTTGACAGTTTTTCAAGTACGACATGGACCCATAATAGGATGTTTGCAAGTATTCAATTTGTCATATATGCTTACCATGAACTATATTAATGATGTCGTCAAATATGTGTGTTTCTTCCGTAATAAACTGTTTTCTCGTGGACTCTAACAAGGCGGACTTATTAAGTTGATCATTGAGCGATTCACTTGTTAGTTATCCTTTTCACACATTCGCGTTTCAAATAATTACAGCACGATAATAATCAATGAATGAGAACCAGAACAATCCAGTCATGGACAGCGATTTTGAACATTCTTTATTCATTCGATATTCCACTGTCTAAAGCAGCTTCCATGATACTCTGATCACAGACATGCTATGCTAACCGGATCGTCTGTATCAATCATCATCACTGCCACCACCAGCACCATCATTTTGTGCCAGACTTGTGTGTGAGAAATCACGTATGCTCATAAAACTTGATCGTTGATATTCTACATCAAGTTTATTGTTGAATCCACAACACTTTGTTCCTTCTGAAGTTTCATTTCTTTCAAAATTCAGCTGTTGCCAGGACTTTTAAAATCAGTTGTTATGAGCAGCTTTGCTTTTAAATGCTGAAATATTATTACATGTCTTACCAATAAAATTTTATTTATATTTAGAATGCCAGTGAGATGTGTAGATTGTGCCATGCTCTCATGCAAATTCCAGGGTAAGAATACTAGTCTAGTAGACTACCAAAGTCCCTAAATCCGCATCAGAATGGCCCAACATTTTTATTCCCCTGTGGTGCAGCTTGTTGAAAACCCAGCATTTCACACTGAGCTTAGGGGACTCATCTAACTACAGACTTAACTCTGGCTTTTACCTACTAGCCATGCATGGAGGCATATCTGGAGTTATCCTTATATGACCACCAGCTATGCACAATGCTACAAACTTACGATATATACTTACAATGCTACAATATATGTACATGGAAGTGAACCTATGTCTGTGAGGCTAAATACATCCTCATTGACTCTGAAATCATCCACACACTTCCAGGGATTCTCCCTGTGGTGAAACATGTTGAGAACCCAGCATTGCACACTAAGCTTGGAGAAGTCACTTGAGCCCCAGGTATAATTCCTTGGCTTTGACCTGGTTGACTGCATGCAGAAGGATCTCACTATGGACCCGTTGATAGGCAGGGGAAGCTAAGAAGTGGCTCTGTGCAGGAAATGACAATTCCTTGGGAGAGCCCAGAACCAGAGTACAGTATTTTAGCTCTGCATATTTGGAGAGCCCTCTTGGATGGTGGGGAATGCACAGTATGCCACAAGCCTCTGCCTCCTAGCTTGGGACCAGATGTGATGATCCTTTAAATGCAAGCCAAACTGGAGCTCATGACTTCAACTCAACACGTTTCGGAATGGCAGAAAAGACACAGGAAAAGTGTAGATCTACAGTGTAGATAATACCAAGGAGTCTTCAGCTTGGTATTGGCTGCAAAAGTGCAAGAAGCTCAGCAGCCCTAGTTAAACAACAGCAACAACAACAACAACAATAACCTGGCTAGCCAGACACAAAAGGATTCTACAATGGATGGATAACCAGGAAGGAGAGTTGGGAAGTGTCTGTGCAGGACGTCATGATCCTTTAGTAGAGCCCAGAAATAGAGTACAGTTACTTTAGCTCTGCATATTTGGAAAAACCCCCTGGATGGTGGAGAAAGCTCAGTATGCCACCCCATCTTTTCCCATTGCGGTAACTTAAATCCAGATGCGATGGTCCTCTAAATGTATGCCATGTCAGGATGAAATTCATAGAGAAAGAAACTGAAGCTCAAGACTCCAGCTCAACATTTTGAGGAGTATCACAAAAGCCACAGGAATAACATAGGTCTATAATGTGGATAATGCCAAGAAAATGGTTATAAATCTGCTTATTTGTGTTTGTACTGCATCGCTGTATACAACTGCTTAATAAGCTTTTCAATAAGTACCTTAGGACACTCACTGACAAAACCAGCTGATAGCATTACAAGGCGGTTTTCACTCTTAACCTTTTTATATTTGAGGGTGAGTTCCAGGACTTCGTTGCAAACCCAGAGGGCTTTCCCAACTCAGCAGCCTCAACATTAGTAAAATATACCAGATCCACTAATTGACGGGTGATGCAGTGCTACTAGTTGAAAGGTCCTCTGCCCTAGAGAGAATCATAAAGAGAGATAAAAAAAAACACAGAGACGGGAGTTGGACACAGACGTGAAAGAGATAAAAAAAGTATGGCAAGACTTTGAATAGATGGCACAGAACAGAAAGGCTTGGCATAAATTATTAAAGGCCTTTGCAAGTAGGCTTTCCATTTACTGTGACAGTGAGGCCTATTACCCCAGCATTATCCGTGCCAATGAAATAAGTGCATACATTTTAGTAGCACCAATCAAAACCATCGACGGTGACAAGAACTCACAAGACCGTCGAGCTAACAGAAGTTAAAAATCTTAAGGAGAGTTCCAGATAGAAGGCCTCGGCAAAGGTTGTGTTTGTACCTGTGAGTTGTTGAGAAGCCATGTTTGAGCAGTCTCCTCTTCGCAGAACCACAAAGGCATTTCTAAGTTTTAATTCTTGAAGTTTTACAGAATGAAGTTAGGTTGTGTTTAAAGTTTAATGCTATCATTCACACAACAGAATATAAGCAGTCGCTGTATTTCTGAACTAGGAGCAAAGACTGAGTAAGGTAGTAACTCAAATAAGTATGTCTCGATTTCTTTCAGTCCCCAGCTAGATTTGATATTATTAGGGGAAGAAAACCGAGAAACGGCTATAAATCACTTGAAGGTTCAGAAACTGAAGAAGATATCACATTTAAGTATTGAAAGTAAAAGGCGCAACTATTACTGACAGATAGGGAAGCGAAAGTCAAAGTAACCTAGGTCGTGAACCACATGGGATTTTATTGTATCTCACACAATTTACGGAGAGAGATAAGGAAAATACGGATACATGCAGAAAACTACCTTCAGAATGAAAGAAACTGATTTGATTCCAGCTGCATTTGTTTATTATGTATTCTGTAAATAAACTATGTTATTTGACTCGGCAGAGTTATGCAGATTTTGTCGAGTTGAATTCAAGGTTACAACTCTGTAGTAAGTACACCACTATAGCACCTTACAACAGCTATCAAGAGAAGAACGAACCTGTCGTAGTTCTACAAGAATAAACATCTCTAGTGGATGGCTAGTAACTAACTTGCTAGATAGAAAGAAGCAGTCACATATATATGTACTATTAAGTGGAGCCGTGACTATCTCACAGTCACATTACAGCTTGTATCATTTTCATTTACCTAGCTGTCACTGTCTTTTTCTAACTGTTTTTTGTTGTTGTCCCTAATGAAGACTGTGATCATAACATAGGCGGGACCCAAAGACGCAGCAATAGAGAATTCAGTCAGCGACCCATAGCTTGACTGCTGGCGTCAGGGTCAGCAAACCAGAGCTGACCAAGACCCTACTCCACCTCCACGTGGTGGTCCTGGAAACAGGCTGCATCACTGCAGTCTGGCTGAGAGAGTAGGGATCGAAGAGGGAAGGCAAACCTGGTCCCAAAAAATGCTGTGCTGAAGTCGGATGTGCCGGCCGAAAGGCGCAGATATTGCAGCTCCGCTGTAAACAGACACAACGCAACCAACGTCCTTTTCAGGACGAACAAGGAAGAAGGAAGAAGAATAACATAGGCAATTTATTTGTCCTGTAGATTTATATTGCCATTTTTTTGTTGTTCCTGATGAAGACAGTGATCATAACATAGGCAATTTATTTGTCCTGTAGATTTAAATTGCCATTTTTATTTATTCCACTGAATATCATAACCTTACTGCAGTCCTCCTTATTTTCTTGTTAATAATTCTAGTAAGTAATGTTTCTTCTTATTTGTAATGGCCCATGTGCACAACAATTTCAAGTGTTGCTGTTTTCTTTCCCAGTGACAAAAGCTTGTTCGCATTAAATTGAGTGTATAAATTACTTACTTAGGTGTTCCTCTTCTACCTTGGGGTGTAGAGGTAGCTAGAGAGTGTGCCATGCTATCCTATCTACTGTAATTCTTTTGGCTTGGTTCCAGTCCAGTCCTCAGTAATTCAGAGATTGTCTGATTTTGTCCTCCCAGTAAACTCTGGGTCGTCCCGGAGGTCTCAATCCTTGGGCCTTGGTTTCTCTTGTTTGAATGGTAGCTGGTCTTCTCATATTCTGCAGATATCACCAGACCATTGAAACTGGGAGTGTTCCAGTTGGGTCTGTGGGGGCTGGGTATTGCCTGTTTGAGGATCCTGTCCCTTCTTGTCATTTGGACCACCATCCTCAAATACCATATTTCTGAGGTTTGAAGCTGGCTGTTGTAGGTTACATGGTAAACTGTAAAGAGGAAAATATTTTTTGTAAATATAGTAATTCTTGTAGCTGCTATTGTATTTATATCTTTTAACAGAAAATATGAGCTATTTTTGTTTTTTTCTCCAGATAAACAGGAAATTAATATGAATATTTTTTTATTTTTATGTTACGCAATTCATAATGCAAATAAAAAACAGGCGCACAGCTTACAAGGAATATTGGGAGCCGCGCTAGTGTAGTGGTTACCACACTGCGTTGGCGACCGGGTGACCCAGGATCAAACCCGGGCGAGGACATCTGAAGATTTTTCGTTGACGGGATTTGGACTGGAACTTGAGACTTGGCGAGAACATTTGAAGAAGTATCGTCAACCAGGGACTGGCGGCTCCTGAGCCGACCCAACTCTAATGGGTACCTCTGAAATCGGCGAGTATCTGCCTGAATGGCGAGGGACACCTGTCTCTGTACAAGAAAAAAGGGATACTCACATAAAATCAGTCTCAGGTTAGACATAATAACCTGAGATTTCGCCTCAAGTATTAGCGGGTGTACGAAAAAACAAAAAACAAGGAACATTGCTAGTAAGACTTGGTTTGGTCCATGAAAATATTATTAGTTGGTACAACAGGAAAAAAAAGAGTTATTAAGCAGTATAATTAATACATTCATACTCACTCACTGTCTTATTAATACATTCACACTTGTTCACCAATGGTTCTAGCTACTGACCCACTGCTTGTTTATACATTTCCTCAGCTGCTTCCATATGTTAGTTTATTAAAAAAACACAAATCAATTTATCCCTGTCTAGTTGATGGTAACTGGGGCTCCTGGCAAACGTGGTCCGCATGTTCCGTGACTTGTGACGTTGGTGCAAGGCGAAGGCGCAGGTTATGTGACAATCCACCACCCAATTATTGCGGTGAGAGGTGTCGCGGCGAGGAGCTGGAAATGGCAGCATGTGTAACTGGCGTTCCTTGTCAAAGATGTGGTAAGTTGCTAACCTCCAAATTCGCTGATGCTTTGGTTGAAAGGTGACTGATGGAGGATGCTGAACTGGTTGCATAAAATCGTGAAGAAAAGCTGCTTACCTTGGTTTTCTTAAATTGTACTTGTTTCTTTCTTTACCACTTTAGTGTTTAATTATTCAAAAGATAAGTACCTAAGCAGAGAACAAGATAGCGAGTTTAGTTATTTTATATGTTACTGATCTCCATATGTTATTTTGTGTGTTTTTGATTCAACGTCATTTTTTTATGTTAGAGATCTCTGTATGTAATTTTATATATTATAGTCCATTCGGAAATTCGTGCCCACAGAAAGTGTCAATTTTCTCCATAACTGTTTGTTGTATGGACATGAATTTTTGCATGCAGTCTTAGATTTTCCATGCAGTTATTAATATATTTTTTGCCCTTACAAAACTCATGTCATGTTCGAATTTTCTTCTTTTATATAAAAAACTCTTACCGTTGTCTGGGTTAATTTTTCTTAGTTTTACAGGACAGTTACAAGATCTGTTCAAAAATATTTTTTTTGGTTTGAATTAGTGTAGTGCTACATGTCCGCACGAGTGCGCACCTATTGTACACAGTCACGAGTAACTAATTCAAAAAAAAAAAATATTTTTGAACGGATCTTGTAACTTTCCTGTAAAACTACTAAAAATTAACCCAGACAACAGTAAGAGTTTTTTATATAACGTAAAGAAGAAAATTCGAACATGACATGAGTTTTGTAAGGGCAAAAAATATATTAATAACTGCATGGAAAATCTAGACTGCATGCAAAAATTCATGTCCATACAACAAACAGTTTTGGAGAAAATTGACGCTTTCTGTGGGCACGAATTTCCGAACAGACTATAGTTATCTCCATATGTTATTTTGCATTTTAATGATTTAACATGTTTTTAATGATATCTGTATGTTATTTTGTATGTTAATGATCTCCATGTTATTTTATATTTTAAGGATTTCTTTACGTTATTTTATATATTAATAATCTCACTGTGTTACTGTGTATGTTAATTATATCTGTATTTATTCTGTATGTTACATTGTATGTTAATAATCTTTATATGTTATGTTAATGATTTACGTATGTTATTTTGTGTGTTAAAGATTTCTATTTGTTATTTTAAATGTTTACGTTTTCTGTATGTTATTTTGAATGTTAGAAATATATGTATGTTATAACATCAACCCTGCAAACTCATACATGCCACACCTTGGAGATGAAAAACCTGTACAAAAAATCCAAAACCCTGTACAAAGACCTGCAAAACCTGTACAAAGACTGAAAAAACATATCAAAAGAGTTAATTTGTGTAAAAATATTTTCAATTACAGTGGGCTGCATTATAAATGAGGCACGGGAACTTTGCCTTTTAAAGCAGGTCTTCACTTATTTAAAAACCCAAACAATAAATGTCTGAGTTTATTTTACACTGTAAAAATAATGTGATGGTGTCATCATTTAGTCTATTTCTGTGTTTCATTATCACTAACAGACTGGGAAATCCTGTGTTCAATAGGACCTTATAAAAGAATTCTGAGACACAGTAATAAGGGAAATGGGTTTGAAAACCTGTACAGAAATTATGTACAGGGTGTACACATCTGAAAACGCAAATACCTTGTACAGATTATTGGTAAACCATAGCATGTGGCATGTATGCAAACTGAGCACCACTGCAGCTATTTTTAATTCTCTGTCAGCATCTCTATAGAGTAAATGACACCTAGGAATCTGATTCTTCTCATCTTCTTCAAATGTGTAATGATTATTACTGGCACAGACGATCATGTCTCTCCACAGCTTTTGGTTTCTGATATCCCTATTTCTGTTAGCCACAGTGTTGGAATATGCAGCATTTTTTTCTTTCTTTCTTTGTCATCTGCTGCTTCTTTTTTTTCTATCAGTTTTACCTCTTGTCTAAGTGTGTTGTGATTTACTTGGATAACATCATTTAATCCACACAGTGGATGGTAACTGGGGAAGCTGGCAACCATGGAACCAGTGTTCTGTCACTTGTGGGCAGGGAACCAGAGGAAGGACAAGATCATGTGACAACCCACCACCCAATCAATGTGGACAAAGGTGCCCAGGCCGAGGATTTGAAGCGAATGTGTGTGACGCTGGAAAATCCTGTGAAATCTGTGGTACGTCACATTGCATTCTGTAAATCAGAGATTGACTAAAATGACAATTTCTTGATTGATTCTTGCTCTTTGAAACTGTATGCAAGTTAATAGATATGTTAATTCCTTTCTTCCAACAATATCTTTCTGTCTGTCTACCTTCTAATCACCATCCCACCTACCCACCAATCCATACTCTGCCTACCCATCCATCCATTTATTCATCCATCTTTATGCCTATCTGTCTCTGTCCATCCACCCCTCTCATATCTGTCTCTCTCTCCCCCTCTTTGTCACATCATCCATCATCCATACATCTATCAACTTATCTATCAGCCTGTTGTCTGTCTGTACTACATTAGCCTGGTGGCCTGGCTACCTCCCTTTCTGCCTGTCATCTGTGTTTTATCTGTGTAAAATACTGTCTATTTTATCTGTCCATCTGTTAATATATGTATCTATGTTTGTTTACTCATCTGGCAGTTCTCGTTGGAGCTTTGAACAGCTTATTATTGATGTCTTTAGTTGTTTGTCCCAAGCTATAGTCCATTTTTCTGCTATCATATTAAGCTATTGGTCTCAATTCTAACCATCCCAGCATTTATTCAATTTGTAGCGTTCTTTGCTTTATTAATAAACAAACAACTGACAGAGTACAGAGGAGTGAGAATTGGTTTCTTCATAGGTTGCAAACTGGAATACTTAATCTTGAAAAGTATGAAGTATATAGCAAAGTATGAAACAATCTGGAAGTTTGAATGTGGCAAAATGTGAAACAATCTTGAACACTGAATATGGCAATTGTGAAGCACAGCGCAGTGAGCACATGTCAAAGATGCAATAGGCAAGAAAATTTGACTAGTATGACCCAATGACTTTAGTCTGTGACATTATGAATGGATAGTTTAATACTATTTGTAGAAGTGGTAGCAGGAGTGGCTACAAGGAGAAACATAACTCTCGTCTCCAAGGGTGTCAGAATAATTTAACAAGAGAGTTATTCAAAATCCTCTGACCAATCACATTTGATTTCAGCATCTTCATGATCTCATTTTGAATAACATTGTATAAAATTAGACTTGTGTGACACAAAGACTTCTGTCTGTGACACTATGAATGGATAGTTTAACCCTGTTTATGGAAGTGGTAGCAGGAGTGGCTACAAGGAGAAACGTAACTCTTTGTCTCCAAAGGTGTCAGGATTATTTAACAACATAATAATAATAATAATAGCCCCTTCAGTCATAACTGACTATGGGAATGCGCCCCTGAGGTGACAGCCCTCAGCTGCTTATTTTCCTGGTGCTCCTTTCGACGTTTTCTCCCCTCCTCTGCTTGTTGTGTGAGCCTCTCTTCGCCCAATCTGAGGTGGCGCCGTAAATAGCATCGCCACTTAGTGCGATCGGCAGCTTCATCCTCCCATGTTGCTGGATCCATGTCCAGTGCCCTCATATCTCTCTTGCACACATCTTTGAACCTCAGCTGTGGTCGCCCAACTGTTCTCTTGCCATCTGCTAATTGTCCGTAGAAGATATCTTTTGGTATGCGACCATCTTCCATGCAGCGAACATAGCCAAGCCAGCGAAGTCTGCGCTGTCTAAGCAGTGTATACATACTTTGAAGGCCAGCACGTGACAACACCTTGACATTTGTCACTTTATCTTTCCACGAAATGCCGAGGATGCGGCGTAGACACCGTAAATGGAAGGTATTGAGCCTTCTTTCTTGCTTAGCATAGGTCGTCCAGGTCTCGCTGCCATATAGGAGTGTGCTGGTGACGCAGGCATTATATACCGCAGCTTTGGTCTTCATTGTGAGTTTGGAGTTTCCCCAAACACGCGATGTGAGGCGGGCAAAGGTAGCTGCAGCTTTGCCAATGTGGCTGTCGATTTCTGTATCCAGTGAGAGTTTGTCATTGATGGTTGACCCTAGGTATGTGAAGTGGTGCACCGCTGCCAGTTCATAGTTATTGATAGTGATAACTGGTGCAGCAACCGCATCATGACTCAGCACATTCGTTTTCTTTAGACTTATTGTGAGGCCAAAGTCCATGCATGCTTTAGTGAAGCGATTCATCAAGTTCTGAAGCTCCTGTTGACTTTGAGTGACGACTGCAGCATCATCAGCGAACAACAAGTCTCTTATAGTGACCCTTCTGATTTTTGTTTTTGTCTTCAGCCTTGAAAGATTAAACAGACGGCCATCTGACCTAGTGTGAAGGCATATTCCTTCAGTTGCATCTCTGAATGCATGTTTCAAGAGTAAGGCAAAGAAGATCCTGAAGAGGGTCGGAGCCAGAACACAGCCTTGTTTAACGCCACTTTGTATGTCAAAGGGCTGTGACGTGCTTCCAGCATATTGGACTGTTCCCTTCATGTCGTCATGGAATGACTTTATCATTTCCAGCATTTTAGAAGGGCAGCCTATTTTCAGGAGGATTTTGAAGAGTCCATCCCTACTAACCAGGTCAAATGCTTTTGTGAGGTCTATAAAGGCGATATATAAAGGCCTTTTCTGCTCTCTTGATTTTTCCTGAAGCTGGCGGACAGAGAAGATCATGTCTGTTGTTGATCTACCAGCTCGGAATCCACACTGTGACTCTGGATATATGCGCTCAGCTAACTTGTGTAGTTGCATTAAGACAACTTTGGCAAAAATCTTACCAACAATACTAAGAAGAGAGATGCCTCTGTAGTTATTGCAATCACTTCTGTCTCCTTTATTTTTGTACAGTGTTACAATCTTGGCATCTCGCATGTCTTGAGGAATAGTTGTCTCTTCCCAGCACTGGAACAGCATCCTATGCAGGGGATGTAATAGCGTGCTCTTACAGCATTTGATTAAATCAGGAGGAATCCCATCACTGCCTGGTGCTTTGCCAGAGGCCAAGCTATCAATGGCCTTGCTGAGTTCCTCTAATGTTGGTTCGGCATCCAGCTCCTCCATAGTTGGCAGACATTTGACAGCATCAAGGGCTGCAGGCGTACCGGTATTTTCTCTAGCATAAAGCTCAGAGTAGTGCTCGACCCACCTCTCCATCTGCTTACCCTTATCAGTTAGCTTCTTTCCGCTGATGGTTTTTAGCGGTGCCGTCTTACTTTTTTGGGGGCCAAGTGCTTTCTTTATACCGTCATACATTTGTTTAATGTTGCCTGTTTGCGCTGCGATCTGGATGCTCTCACTGAGCTGGAGCCAATAGTTATTTGCACAGCGTCGAGCAGTTTGTTGAACTTTGCTTCTCGTAGCCTTCAGGATCTGTAGGGTTCTAGCACTCGGTGAACGTTTGTATTCATTCATAGCACTGCGCTTAGCTTCAATGACAGGTGCCATCACATCTGATGAAGCATCAAACCAGTCATTTGACTTTGCCGTTTTCTTACCAAAGGTGGCAAGTGCAGTACTTTGAATGGTGTCCCGTAGATGCTCCCAGTTCTCTGTAATAGTATCACCATGCTGAGGGCTGCTAAGCACTTTCTTGAATTTCACAGTTGCTGGTATCAATGCGTGGTTTCCCTTCAGTCTGACACGATAGAGTTTCTTTTTCTTGGTTGTGCACTCTGATTTTTGCAGCAAAACCAAGGAGTGATCTGTATCACAGTCTGCATTATGGTAACGAGCGCGTTGGAGAGGCCACAGACCTGAGAAGTGGCCTTCTTGACAAATGAATCAGGTCCAGTTTGGGCCAGTGCTTGGGATCGTGTGTGTCTCCATGGACACCTTATGCTCTGGGGTTTTTTAGTCTGAAAGTAGGTGTTGGACACGCAGGTCTGAGTGTCATGGTGGACACACAGCCTCCTAAAGAGCCATTGTCCAGTTCATCAACGTGCAATACCAAACCTGCCCAAACTTAAGGCCATGAAACATTTTCGAACCCTCTCAAGCGTGAAGGTCACCAGAGAACAACGGTTCTTGCCTAGGTATGCTGTATGATATGCTGCTTTTGCGACGTTTCATACTTAGGATCGGAGGAAAGGTGTCTGGTTTTGGTCAAGACACACTGAAAGGTAGGAAATCAGGCGTGTGCTGTGGAGCGGTTATCTGTCTTCCTGTCGCACGGTTCAACCTTTTTAGGGTGCGATTTTTTTTACCGCATAAAACTACAGCCGTGGTACGCTTAGTTTTTTTATATCGGGCCCTGACATTTAAATTGGTGTCCTTCTCTACACCTGTCCTTAGGTCGCCTGCGCGTCCGGATGCTACATAATATATAGACACCGTATCTAAGCTCTAATCAGTAATTATGCTCATCTTACATCGTGGACGCCTTAGGGTTTGCTATAGTCCCCAAGTCATCATAGGTCCGACTGTCCAGCATCCCAATCTAGATTTCGTTATTTAGAGTCTGATAATTGCTTGTGCAAAATTTCTTCCACCATTCGGGTTTTGACCCTAATCCCCATCACCCTAGGTAAGAATCTTGGCGGACATCTCCTGATGGACTCCTGCCCTGCTGAGCCGCGTAGCTCCATGAGATCCTAGAACCGCTCCCACTGTCGGAAATAGCCCTGCGCCATCCCTACGCAAAACAATGTGGGCAAAAGCTTGTTATCCCGGAACTCTAATTCCTAGTTATCCCGGTTTTGCGACACCGATAGGTGAAGCTGAGTGTCCTCTCCAGGCCAGCTTGGGCACAGTATATGGAGATCAAGCTGTTGCCCTCAGCTTGTTCCCCCTCTCACACAGAATAAATCCAAAGAACCATTGCCGAGACATTTGGTACCAACCACTCGCAGGAGTTCCATAAATAATTCGAATCACATTAACGTGCCGTAGGACTCCGACTCCGGAATTTACCTCAGGTGTACTCTCCCAACCAGTTTCCATAAATATATTCCCCAAGAACGGGTTGTGGAAGTCAAGTTCCTTCGCTTAATAATAGCTACCAACCAAGGATCACACCCGATCGGCCCTACTGCTGGTTTTAAAGCACCAGTACGCGCCCTTGCCCCTATTCCGCAGGTAAACAGTTCCCCCTCAAAATTGATCCTCCCTAAGCTTGTACGACTTGGGTCAAGCGTCGTGATCGTGCCAGATTGCATTTTATCCAGTAGACTTATTCCCTCGAAACTCCCCGGCTGTACCAACGCTTGATCTATTTTCCAACAATTATCAATTCCTCTGACCAATCATAGTTTGTTGCAGCAGCTCATAACTCAGTTTGTACTTAATGATAATTTAACTCAGCCTATGAAAGGTAAAATTTCCAAAGTTCGATCATCTCACATCTCAGCCCGTAAAACCCGTCATGGGTCCGTCTAGGTCGCATGTGGAAGAGCATCACAGACAGGTCCCTTCTCACTGCTCTCTTAATCCTCACAATGCGTCTAGGGTAAAACCCCTTCCTGCCCTTCTTTGATGTTATCCTCCCAGGAGTTTCTCTGCCTGCCGCTTCTCCTTACCGTGCGACTGTTCCACTGAAGATCGTTTTGAAAGTAGTCATGACGATGACAAGCCCAAACCCACAACTTTCGACAATCATCTATTGACAAAAAGTTTCTTGTGGCCTGCATAGTGTTTACTCTCTCTAACTTACATTTTGTTTTGTGCTCTGTAGCAAATCGCAGAATTCTCTATATCATTTATGCTCGAAAAGCCGAAAAACCTTCGCGCTTGCTCAGTGAGGTCCAGCCCTCACACCCATACAAGAGTATTATGCACAATGATTTTATTATTGATCTCACAGATAACTGATGTTACTTTTCCAGATCAACATTCAACCTTGTCATGGCAGCTGAGCCACTCAATTCATAAAAGTAACAAAAAAATTAACATAATCTTCCAACTTTAGAGTTTATGGCCACAGTAATTTTCAGCTAAATTTCCAACTACTGCTTTTAAATGTACAAATATTAAACAAAACCCTTACTTAACCGCGCTCAACAATTTTCCGGCAACTCGATTGCAATCCAACACATCACACTTGGCAAAAAAAATACACGATTAAAGAATACAAATTAAGTAGCAGTTATACACACTCAATTATGCAGAATTGCCAAATTCCCTAAATGCAAGGTTATCTGCCCTATTTCTTTTGTTCTACTTGTCGTACGACTTCTTCTTTCAACTCAGTGACGACATGGGACCATGGGCAACCACGACACACCCCAGTGCTCTGTTACAATTGCGTCGGGTACTACTTACGAGTGCAGAGGTCTTGTGACAACCCACCACCGAATAACTGTTCATATCCCAGTGTCTAGCGTATTCGCTCATGTGGATACTGGTTCATGTTTTATCCTTGTATGATTTCATACCACATACTCACTTCATCATTCATGTTGTTAACTTTCTGTCTTTTCATTAAAAGCTCTACATGGTGTCATCATATTGATTTTCTGAGACTATGTCTGATAAACTATCTAAATTCACTTTAGAAGTATTAATTGTTACAAACCCAAACAGTGTTTAATAAGCCCTTTTCCAATCCACAGTCTGAAGCCGTGGGTTACAAGATCCTCCAAAGTTCAGATTAATAAAATTTGTCAAGTCTTGCAAATGTTTTCTGTCTGCTTACAAATTTGGAACGGGCTCTTTGTTAAAAGTAACACATCCATAATGAAATTATTGCGAATTGTTATTCCTATTGGCTGTTTCCCATGTTGAATTTCTACAGGTTCCCATGATAAAATTTAACAACCAGTGTATGTTGTAGCTGGCGTGTCTTTATATTGAGCCTCTGGCTGACAAAGCAGTCCATACCATCATGCGATAGCATCTTGTATGGCAACACATACGGCTCAACGTTGCTTGGTCGTCAACCCCTTCTTACAGTGCCCTACAACATTCCATTCACGAGTTGCATCTTGGCCTCAATTCTCTACCAGTTGTCTTTGGCTGCTCTTCTTTTGCCTTCCATGTGCTTCACCCACACATTCCTGAATGGTTTAGAGGTCTCTTTATAGCAAGCCATAGCTGTTATCTCTATCAACTTTAACCATATATTACTGCAAAGGCTTTATAAAAAAAAATGAAAGGAGCTCCCACTTGTAGGAGAAATTCATTTTTGTCAATAACTGAACTATTCTCATGATTTAGGAAGATGATACTGAGAAACAAGATAATAGGAAAACATGTGAACATAAAACTACATGGACCATGATAAAACCAGGCATGAAACCCACATCATGGTTGTTGAACAGGTTTTTGGATACTGAAGGATTCTATGTCACCGTTTTTAAGGGTTGCTTTAGCTGCGTACCACATATTGCATTTCTTTTGTTAATTAGTACTGCATAGTGAAATAATAAAAAACGATTTTTTTCTTCCTTCCCATTATTGTGCTTCGTCTTCTTCTTCTTGATCCTTACCGCCACCGCATAAGCATCTTCCATCATCCGAGTGCTCTTTAGGGCTAACAACAAAGTGATTGAACTTTGCCCTGCGGTGGCCAGCCTTCACAGTGCCCCCTACTCTGATCTTCGTCGCATCTGCACCGCCTCATCCTCCGCCAGGTTTGTTTTTGGTCGCCTCTCTTGTCTGTGTGCCTTCAGTCCCATAGCATTACCTTTCTGTAGAGGCAACCTCTGCTGAAAATGGCCCCAACCCCACTCCACGTCTGCCAGCTATGTTGTTCAGTCCGCTTGCTGCTACGATAACTATCGGTTAGGATGTTTGCCCAAAAGATAGTCTATGTTTCTTAGCTTTTGTGGTTAAATTATCAGTGGCGTCATTGCCTTCCTTATCGCGCCACTGTCCCACCAATAAGTACACAGAAATACACACTGCTATATATAATCTTTAATTTTGTGCTGGCTGTATTGGAGGACCTTCCAGATGGTTTAGCGAATGAAGGCGGTGCGTGCCTATCATTCGATGTTATTCGTTTGCCTGCCCCGCATGGTGACTAGCTCCTATAATTGAATGTTGCTGTCGGACTATTCTGATCCGTACTATATTGGGCACAGTCTCACATAGAGCCTTACCTCAAACTTCTTTATATTAGGTCAACCCCTCCTGCTGCTAAAGATGAACAACGGTCAAACTCCCAACTTTTTCTTTTCTTAAATAAAATAAGTGTTTCTTACAGGTTTCTCGCCGGATTGCAAATTTGAAATCGTTTAGCTCTATCTCGTCTTTCTGTAAGAGATATTGTGATTAAATATATGTGTGAAACCGTTATTTGCTCCGTTTCATTTTTACTATATAACTTTTTTAAAATTAATAAAATGCTAAATAATTCCTACTGTTGATTACTGCGAAAAAGAGCATGACATATGTTAACGTTTATATTTCAAATATTAACTTTTGATTTTTGGAAATAATTCTGAGTGAAATATGGGCCTCCTAGAAGTTGTAGAAATTCTGCCTGATCTTTTCTGTTTACGTGTGCGTAGTATGTTACCAGATCGTAGTTCACCAAGTAAAAACTTTACAACATGCTAAAGAATAGCATATGAACGTTAGTTCGATTCGAAAGTTGTGATCAAATAAATCTTGGATGGCCAATTGCAGTTTGTCGACTCTTGTACAAATACAAGGGCTGTTGTTACCAAAATCGCCGAAAGCATAAATCTATGCTTTTTAGTGCCAGTTATATGCATCGAACCGATAAATAACGCTACTGATTGTTTACTTCGCTTGACAAATATCTATGTTTCATCAATTTTAAAACTTAAAAGTCTGTGTGTTTAGTCCAAAGATTTAATCGTTTTTCGAATCCAGTGCCTCATTATCCAAGTCACGGGTCCGATCCCAGTCCCCACCAGAACAATAGCCTTGACATAATGAACCATAAAAAGGATAGTTTTTACCTCACTTAGAATCTAAAAAAAAAAAAAAAAAATATAATAATCTGACCATGATAGACAGTTAGATGGTTCAACTTAATTAACCATTCAGATCGTTCGAGATCTATTGACTGATCTCAGCTCATCACCAAAGGACAAGCAAATTACTCGTTCGCGACTCAAAGAAATGAATCGTGCTTAGTAGCGCCCAATACGCTTCCGATATCTAAATTTCGTCATAGACACACAGAAACTTGTTCAATACTTTGAGAAGGTTGATGATGACATTATTGCTATGCAAAGATGTAAAAAGGTCTAATGGTGCACCTCGGTCATGAGCACATAGTCAACTAATGGCGACTTTTTCAAGTCGACTCTTCCAGACTAGTCTAAAAACCGTGTTATTTGCATAATGGAAATTTATTTTCATCATTCCATTCGCCTTCTCTGTTCATATGAAGAAATTATACAATTGCTAACTTGTTGCTAAAATAAATACAATGACTACCAAGTCGGGATTTGTGAGACTAAGTCGATTGCAATCCCACGGCTGGGCTACTGAACTAAATTTTTGTTCGTCCAGTGAATACAGACCCACAGACAGGAACTTATGCAAAATTGCCATCAGGGATCGTAAATGCACTCTGGCAAAAATATAATACTCACCTTTATTTAACTAAGACAGCATCTTTTTACGACCGTACTTTATATGTGGCTCATAAATTTGCGTAAAAACGTAGTTTCATACAGGCAAAAGCTTCACTTATCTTCAGAAAATTTCCCCAAAAATAGCGATCAGTAATAATGAAAGGTATCTTTTAGACCTCTCAATTAGGAAAGTAGCAGACAAACAATTCGTAACTTTTACATGGTAGTGAACTTCGCCGGATGGCATTCAAATCGATCTGTCGATAGCTTTTTCGCTAATAAGTCACAATATCGGTCGACTATTGCATTTTGTGAAGCATGCATTGATGCATACATCAGAATTAGTGGGCTGTAACAGGTCCTCATAATCCTTTTGTCATTCGCATCTTGACTTTTTCCCTGACAACCTGCGAAGTCACGATGTCTAAACTTTCATCAAAATCGCCGTTTTGGATCACTGATCAAGACGGTGGAGTGGACCTTGCTGCCATTATTGTTGATGCTCATCGCGAATTACCACACAGACATTCACCGACAAAGTCGACTCAAAGTAATTCAAGCCGAAATATCTGGTATTATCTTCGGGACAAATGATTTGTAAGACTAGCGGTTGTTGTAAAAAACGGCTAGTGCGTAGGGCTTGAGTTCCCAACCGGATATAAAACTTTTCAATTGTAATTCTCCTTTATTAGGACCTTAAAATTCTTAGATGTTTTAAGAAAAAAAAAAATGTTTTTTTGTTAGCCTTGTTATTAAGTCTATCCGTTGTTGTTCCTGTTTGTTGATATGAATTTGCGAGTAGTGCAATGTCTTCTGCATATCAAGACTTCCAATTAAAATCTGTTGTCCATCTTATCTCGTACGCCCCTCGGTGTTCTGCGCATCACCCAGTCTTTGACTGTGTATAATAGAGTGGTTGTTATATGGGCATCCCTGTCACTCCTTCTTCACCGTATATGTTAGGTTGCCTCCCAACACTACAACGTAAAGTTTTGGCTAGAGCTTTGTAAAAATTGAAACTTTGCAAGCGTGGATATGCCAGAAGCCCTCAGTTATTTCCTCCATATACTGTCCCCCTATGTATCTTCAATACATTTCAATATCAACTAATTAATGTAAAGCGTCCTTTGCCATTTACACTTCTCTATAAATGCCTGAGAGGGGATTATATGATCGTCACAATGCGTTCTTTCTAAATCCTGCTTGTTCTTTTCCCGCAGTTTTGTCGAACTCCTTTGAAATTCTCCGTTTAGACACTGGCTAAAAAAAAAAAAAAAATATGTTGTTTCTTTCTCTTTATTGCATGGGTTGCTGGGCATTTTTAATCCTGTTTTTGTAAATCTCTAACGTTTTGTCTCTATCTTTTCCGATCTCGTGGAAATTCCAGTTAATTTTTTTGTAACATCCAACAGTATTAAACGTCATTCGTACAAGATGTATACAGTTTTAGGCTTTGAATTCTTTGCAGTCACTTTCTCGGTGATGCATGTGTTACTCGCGATGAAACATCCATACAATAAATGCGCAAGCATGGTCACACTCCACCGTCCTTGATAACGTGACCCATTAACGGCGATATCCATGATGAATCGTCACCTGTCATAACGCTACTTCGCCTAGTTTCAGGAAAATGGCAAGATGCGTATCGACAAATGGATTTGTAAGGTGACAGTTACAGCCATAATTCTGTTTCATCTAGCACTTCTTAACAATATGCACATTGCTCAGATTTTGGATGGCCCAATTAGTTATCGACACGTGTGGGAATGCCATCCAGCGTGAAATTCACTACCATTTCAATTCCGAATGTTGCTCATAACTTTCCTAATATGAGTACCTACAAAAATACCTTCCTTTATCTTTGCATACAACTTGCCGATACTTTTTCTCAAATAAGTGAAAGGGGCTTTCTCAGTTATCTATGCTGTTACAAATTCTTCATGACCCCCTAGCTTTATATGTAACGTGTTAAAATAGCGTCTTTTGGTTAACTAATGCTCTTATTACATTTTTTATCCCGAGCTCAAAATAACACCCTGATAGGCCACACCTTTCTTGCATATGGTGCCTGTCTGTTGCGTCGTCCCTTGCACAGTAGATCACAAAATTTAGTAGCCCAGTCCTGCATGCCCGTGAAATTGCAATACCTTTTAGTCTCTCACAATCCCCTGGTAGTCATTGTACTTGATTTTTGCAAAATAGAGCCATATTGTCATAATGTTCTTTCATATAACAGATGAAATTTCCACTTGTCCTTTGGTAAGAGCGAGATCACGTATTAGATCTGAAAGGTTAATTAAGTGAACACCATCATTCACCGGTATATAATCCGAGTCAGAATTAGTTTTCTCCTGAAGCAGGTAAACTATCACTTTCTGATGGTTCATTCACGTCCAACTGATATTGTTCTGGTGGAACTGGGATCGGACACGTGATTGGATCATGAGGCACTGGTTTCGAAACCGATTCAATATTTTGATAAACCACAGACTTTCTAGTTTTAAAAGTGAAACCATGGATATTTGTCAAGCAGAAGTATTAATCAGTAGCGTGATTTGTCTTGTTCATGCCATATTACTGGCACTCCAAAAGGCATTGACTTATGCTTCGGCGATTTTCGTAACCAACCTGCCAATGTATTTGCACAAAGTCGAACAAACTGCATTTGGCTTACAAGATTTATTTGCATCATCAACTTTCGAATCGAAATAAAGTTCATATGCTTTCTTTAGTAATGGTGTAAAGTTTTTCTGGTGAACACGATCGGTAAAATATCCGCACACGTAACAGAACAGATCAGCCGAATTTCTACAACTTCTAGAAGCCATATTTCGCTCAGAATTATTTCAAAATACAGTAACTATTGGAAAAATAGCGTAACATATGTCATGCATCTTTTAGCAGTATAAAAAGTGGAATTATTTTGCATTTTATTAATTTTTAATAAGTTATGTAGTAAAAATGAAACGGAGCACATAACGGTTTCCCAAAAATATATGTATTCACAAATATCTTAAAAACCTGACGTGATAGAGATAAACGGATTTCAAATTTGAAATCAGCGCAAAAAACTGACATAAGAACACTTATTCTTATATAAGAAAGAAAAATGTTGTTTGTCAGTGTTATCCTGCCTAGTATTTTGCTGGGAACTGAGAGAAGAGTGATTCCTTTCCAATTATTGCAGTCTGCAAGATTTCTTTTCTTGGGCAATTTGACAATTATTCCTTTGTTCCACTCTGATGGTGTTGTCCCTGTTTTCCAGACTTGTGCAAATAGTGGTTCTAATAGTTCTGCTGCTAGCTCAGGGTCTGTCTTAAATAGCCCCATTATTTTAACAACATGAAATTAGCACTATGCATAAATGAAAAATATTCATGCTTACAAATGACCTTGTTGATTCTGAATAAAATTAAGACTGATGGCCTGTGCTCAGGTACAGCTTGAATTGAAGTGATTAAAAGTTTTGATCTCATGTGTTATCTCAAAGAATATTGTTGTTTCCCCTTGCTTTAAAAGAATTTTAATGTTGGCCTCCCTGCTCAGTATTTCTCACATTTCAGGACGTGCAATGCTAATTATATTGTTGATGTTTACCTACATGCCATAAAGTTATCTAGATTTTCAATGCTTGTATGCTTTACATATTGTAAGAAAAGCTGATTTGGGCAACACAAAAATTTTCTCTTACTTTCAGTAATGTTTAAAAGGTAAATGTAGTCCCATAGCAGATACTACCATAGGGGAGTGAAGTGTTAGGTCCAGCATTGAGAGGTGGAGTGACCAGTTACTTTCCTCACTGCCTTTTCCTTCCCTAACTCAAGGAGCAGGGTCAGGTACCCATTTACATCTTGGTAGACTAGCGTGTCGGTACCGTGACTCAAACCCGGCACCTCTGCCACAAGAGACCAGCGCTGTAACCACTCTGTCAATCAGACGTTCTAGTAATGTTTAGGATAGCATAATATCATAATTGAATAAGTATTCCATCGTTACTGTAGTGGCTAGAAACTCCTCATCCAGTTATCATATCCAATATTTATTTGTTAACAATCGGGTGAAGAAAGGGGGTGGTGTATGTTTGTTGAAAGAGAATACATGGACCTCTGAAAAGGAATTAATGATGACATTTTGTGACATTTGATTGTTTTATTTGACATCCAGTTCTGTTGTCTTGGTGTCATGTGTAAGTTGACGAATATGTTCTCTGCAGAAATGTACTTTGATTTTGTAATTTGCAAACAACCAACTTTGTCAGTGGAATTAAAGAAAGAGAGTTCTTCAGTGTTATATAAAGACAATCCTAACATATGGAAGTGAGTCATGGAATATTAGTAAACATGTAGGAAAAGCTCTGGAGGCAACAGAGATGTGGTTTTACAGAAGTAAGCTGAGAATAACATGGACAGCTGAAAAGACTAATGAGGATGTCCCGAAAGAGGCCAGGGTGAAAAGTAGGTTATTACTTACATTAGGATGAAGCAATCCATTTGTTTGCGTATGTGATGAGAAGGTGAAAGCAGGAATATATTGTGACAACATGTATTTTCCCTCTGTTGTCTTCTGTCTTATTTTCACCCCAACAGTTTTGCTTATCATGTCTCAGGCTTTACGATGTAAGCCATGGGGACAGAATGAGGAATGGTCAAAATGCACGGATAGAAGAACAAGATAGAACTGATGACAAGAACCAGCCAAATACCAATGGAACAAGAGATGAGAAGAAGATGCTGTCAATGCATAGATATACATTGAGGAAACCTGTTGATAGCATTACAAGGCAGTCCTTGTTCAGGAATCTACAGGGTTTTAGAAGCAGCAGAAGAACAAAACAACGCATAGAGAACAGAACTGTAGACAGACATGAAAGGAATAAAGAAAATATGGAAATACCTTGAGCAGACAGCACAGGCCAGGATGACTTGGGTTAGGTTTGTTATAGTCCTATGCTCCTCAGGAAGCTGAAGGGTAATAAATAAGTGAACAAATAGAAGATAGAATAACATGAAGTGAAAGGGTGAAGGTTACACTTGGCGAAACATGGACTTACTTACTTACTTAGTCATTCATCTTCTACCCTGGGGTGTAGAGGTTTGCCAGAGAGAGTGCCATACTATCCTATCAGCTGTCTTCCTCCTGGCCTGGTTCCAATTTTTTCCTTGGTCCTTCAGAGATTGTCTAATATTGTCCTCCCAGCGAATGATGGGTCGTCCTGGAGATCTGGATCCCTGGCTTTTAGTTTCCCATATTTGTCATGGTAGCCGATCATCTTCCATTCTGCAAACGTGGCCAAATCATCATAATTTGTACTGTTCCACTTGGGTCTGCAGGGACTGGGTTTTGAGGCCATGACGTAATGTCTGGTTGCGGACCATGTCTCTTCTTGTTATATCAACGACCTTCTTCAGATACTTAATTTCTGAGGTTTGGAGCTTGTTTTTGTGGGTTGTGATCATTGCACATGACTTGCATCCATAAGTCAAGACTGGAACATAGTTGGAGCAGTATACAGCCATCTTCGTCTTCTTGCCAATTTCTCTTTTGCTGAGAAATCCTTGATTTATGGGCTGAAAAAGTCTCCCAGCTACTGCTCTTTGGGTAGCCAACTATTCTTTGTGCCTACCTTCCAGTCTACGACAGCCCCAAGGTATTTTAAGTGGTTGACCTGCTCCAGGACCTGTTGTTCCAACATAATCTGATGCTTTCTTTCCTCTCCTGATATCAGCATGTTTTTTGTTTTGGAGCTGCTGATGACCATCCCTCTCTTCTCTATTTTTTCCTTCCAGACTTTTAGGTTGGATTGCTGTGAATTTGTTATGGACTTGTGCTACTAGGGAGATGAAGGGTGATAGATAAATGAATAAATAGAAGAGATGGTAGCATTAAGTGAAAGGGTGGAGGTTACATCTACAGAAAGATGGAGAGAGTGATAAAGAAACCAGATGACTACGGCAACCATGAGCATCAACTGATTGACTCATCATCATCATTACTTCTTAGCTACCTAAGGAGCATAGGTCTTTTACAAATTAATGCCAGCCCTTCCTGTCTTGTGCCATCTGTTCACATACTTCATTGTCTTTTTCATCCCTGTCATATCTGTCTCCAATTCACTTCTCTTGATTCTTGCCATTGGTTCTCCATTGGTGTACTTGTCATACCATTTCAGTGAACTTGTCATACCACTTCAGTGAACTTGTCATACCACTTCAGTCCCTGTATTCATTGCAAGCACCAATTTATGAAAGTTCTGTAACTTCTCAATCTTCATTTTAAAAAAATGTTTTCTAAGGTTTGGAGTCGTAGAATATGACACATAAGGCAGTCAGCGGCAATGACTGATTGACTGGCATGCTCTAAGTGAGACGGATTGTGTCCCCCTAATATCGAAGTTTCCATGATACTAAATCGGCCTCGGCTTTACTATTATCGTCATTTTTTCTTTGTGCCCCTTACAGAGCATAGAGACACCACTGCAGTTGACCCTTTACAGGAAGCCAGCTCCAAGCATTTACATGCTCTTGCAGACGTGGTTTCTGTGGCAAGTAGTTTTACATGAAGACGTTGCCAGACTCATGAACAACCTCATATTGATTGCTTTGTACAACCTCATATTGATTGCTTTGTACAACCTCATATTGATTGCTTTGTACAACCTCATATTGATTGCTTTGTACAACCTCATATTGATTGCCATGTACAACCTCATATTGATTGCTATGTACAACATACATGCCAGTCCTCCGAGATGAAAAACCAGTACAAAAATATCCAAAACCCTGTACAAAGACCTGCAAAACCTGTAGCCTACAAAGACTGAAAAAAAAACATATCAAAAGAGTTAATTCGTGTAAAAATATTTTCAATTGCAGTGGGCTGCATTATAAATGAGGCACTGAGACTTTGCCTTTTAAAGCAGGTCTTCACTTATTTTAAAACCCAAACAATAAATGTCTGAGTTTATTTTACACTGTAAAAATAATGTGATGGTGACATCATTTAGTCTATTTCTGTGCTTAATTATCACTAACAGACTGGAAAATCCTGTGTTCAATAGGACCTTATAAAAGGACTCTGAGACACAGTAATAAGGGGAATGGGTTAGAAAACCTGTACAGAAATTGTGTACAGGGTGTACACATCTGAAAACACAAACACCTTGTACAGATTATGGGTAAACCATAGCATGTGGCATGTATGGTACAACCTCATATTGATTGCCTTGTACAACATACTTGAGAGTGTAATAATCCTATTCTATCTTTCTGTCTTCGGAAACCCCTGGGAACTAGATGGGGCGTTTACACGTGCTTGCCATAGGTCAGTGGTTCTTAACCAGGGGTGCATGCACTCCCTGGGGGTGTGAGACGTTATGATAAAAAATATTGCTTCTTGGCCATTAGTAAATAAATTACATTCCTATTTCGACAGTGATGAAAGCGCAATTTTCATTCTCAATAGTGAATAAAAATTAGATATTTTTTTCATGGGGTTGAGAGAACATATTTTGAGAATTTAAGGAGTGCAGGCAGTTGAAAAGGTTAAGAACAACTGCCATAGATCTATTTGTTTGTCTATTTTAATCAAGTTTAAAAAAAATGAATATTAATATATTGCAGTTGATGGCAGCTGGAGTTCTTGGCAGTCTTGGTCTCAGTGCTCTGTGACCTGTGGGCGGGGTATGATTGAGAGGCGGAGACTATGTGACAACCCACCAGCCAATGACTGTGGTCAGAAGTGTTTGGGGCGGGACAGTGACATAAGGTCATGCGAGACTGGGGTGCAATGTGAAGTATGCGGTACGGATTTGTTCAGTAGATTGCTTTTGTGAACATTTAACATAATGTGAACATTACTCTTCATGTTAATTAGTGTGCAGATGGCATTGAAAAATACTTTCCCAGTTTAATTATTGTTTATTTGTTGTCTGCTATAATTAAAACTTTGATTAAAATAAAGAGGTCCTAGAAAACCTAGGAATGAAAAGAGAATTAATTAAGGGGAGGTTTAACCCCCAAAAATGAAGAATTTCATTGACAATATCAAATTTTAGATACATATTGCACTGGAAAGTACATTCATTTGCCCACATTTCTGTATGTTTATTTTCACTAAAACCTTTGTGGATGATTTTATATAAATTTTTAAAGTATGTCAGGTAAGTGTATTTTTACCTAATCATATATGTAAAATATACAAATTGGTATATTTGTGATGCTATATTGCTTCTAATGCATGGATTTTAATTTTCGGTACCGTATTCATTTCCCTGAAGCAAACAGAATTCAAGTTTTTCAAACATAGTTTCATGTGTAAAAATAATTTTGACTGGCTGATTTATATTAACCATGGGATCCTTTGATGGGTCATCAAAATAATAACGTGGCTGGAGGTATTCTAGTAGAGTGGTAGGGTATCTCCTTATACGCAAATAAAGCTGCAGGTAAGAACGAATCACAGGATTCTGGTTCCTCCTGTGCGAGCTTACGTGAAATTGTAAGTAGAGTCCCGTTATATCTTTCCACTTGTCCAATCGATTGTGGATGATAAAATGTGCGGACGAGAATATTTTGAAAAATCCTAAAAACTTCTTCCATCAGTTTCCCTCTGAATTGTGAACCATTGTCAGTTAATATCTGATAAGGGTATCCTAATCTTGAATATATTGAGAGCAAAGCCTCTCCTACATGTACTGAGTCTGCTGAGGGAAGAGCAATCGCTTCCTCCCGCATAGTACATGTCTACCAGAGAAAGGATGTATTTTTCGGAAACTGACAAAAAGCGCATACAGTCTGCTGAAATGAAGAATTTAATGAAAAGTAAGCTGCAAAGTATGACACAGAACATGGAATCAATAAAGGAAAATACCAGAGATGGTTCCTACATAGCAGGGGGATACCGAGGTGAGTAAATTTTGTGTAAAAGTGTAATTCCTCCCTTTTTTCTTAATTTTCTCAAAACCTCATTTTTCACACAAATGTGGGCACGTTGCCCATGATTTTTCAAAAACTATTAGTGATACAGCAGTAAATTTTGGGCCACATGCTGTACACATAGTGCTCATTAAAATAAACTAAAATAAAGGATATATGTTAACAAACTACAAAACTGTTAAGAAATAGCTAAGATACCTCCCTTAAAAATTTCTATTTTTCGATTGGTATGTTAAAATCCAAAAAAACTCAGATATCAAACCAATCAAAATTATTTTAGTATACACTCATTATCATATATTAACAAATAAAACAGCCAAATTTCATAACTCAAGTTGTACTCACATTTGAGATATCTTGGGCAACAAAATACCCAAAAAAGCTAAAATTTCCTTTTATTTTCACTGTTTTTCCGCCAAAGATTGCAAGTTTTTAGTATATACCTTAATGTTTTGTATTTTTTTCAGTCATTTTGCTTGTATAAATGACGAGATATAGATATTAACTTATAATTCTGTGTTTTTCATTTTGGGGGTTTAACCTCCCCTTAAGGAGATCAAAATTAGACAGCTAAAATTTTCTGGACATGTAAAAAAGACATAACCCCTTACTGAAGACCATAATGGAAAGCAGAGTTAAAGATAAACGTACAAGAGGAAGACAGCACTATAAGTGGGAAGATAACATCAATAGATGGACAGGAAAGAGTGCACCATCAAGATCTGTTACAGCCGACGTTTGGTGCTGCTAGATCTATCTTTAGTCCTCGTGGAGATGGCAGCTGATGACATATAAGGAGGGGAATCCTGAGGCCTGTAAACAGTAAATAAATAAACAAACAACACACGAAGGTATGTTATCAGGCACTCAGTGAGAAATAAAGAAGTAGAAGACCAGACAACAGAAAAACAACAGAAGTGATAGGCTTACCGGGATCGAACCAGGACCTTCCGAACGGCACCCACCACCTAGCCACAGGAGCGAATCGCCACTATCCACTCTGCCAGCTACGCATTACGATAGTGGCAGGGTAGACTTAGATTTTGGTTCAGTGCTACATGCCTCATACATTTCCCTGGGGGGGTCTCTCTGAAATAATAGGACTACTGTTTCTTCAGCCCATGTCGTAAAAAAATGACTAATACAAGATAGTCCATAGGGCTGGCAAACTCATCATGTAAAACAAACAGCTACAGAAACCATCACAGCAAGCGCACATGAATTGTTTAATGCAGGCTTCCTGCAAGAGGACCATCTGCAGCAGTTGCTCCATACTTCATAAGAAGCAAAAGGAGAAACAACTGAGACTACAATTGAAATGCCATAGTATCTCAATCAATCAATCAATACCCTTCAGCTTCCCAAGGAGTGTAGGGATCAAAGTGGTGCAGAGGTGTGGTGTCTGCCACTAATTCTAAAGGTACCAGGTTCACTACCAGTGCAGGGAATATAATTGATGGAAATTTATTTTCAGAACCAGTGGTTCCTAATGGTGTCATATCCCCCCTGATCTCCTAGGTAGTGAGGTCTCCTGGGTAGTGAAGTCAAATGTCTAGCCTTCTTAGATGAGGGCAAAAAAATTGGAGGTCCAGTGTGCAAGTTGCGCATATTGAAAATCCCTTGGCAGTTGGAAATTGTAAAGAGTAGGCCACATCGCCACTGCTCTGGCAAAATTCAAAAATTAGGAAACCTACCCACCACAAAAATATTTATAGAATATGTAATTCCTTGTATACACACATTGGGATCCTTGCCAGTGCTACGGAGTTTGTGCACTGTGCTGAGATCCTTTTTGTGTGCTGTAAGGAAGGAGATCGGAGCACTTATGGAGTTGTCTGTGTGCAATGAAGACGGTCCTTAAAACCAAGCCAAACCAAGGAGCATTGGCACATGCCAAGTCCCCCCCCCCCTCACGTGCCGTCAGCTCAATTTATTTCCACGTCTTCCTCATCATTTTCACTTCTGTCTCCAGTTCTCTTCTCCATGCATTGTTGTTGGTGTTGTTGTTGTTGTTGGTGGTGGTGTTGTTGCTGTTGTTGGTGGTGGTGTTGTTGTTGGTGTTATTGTTGTTGTTGGTGGTGGTGTTGTTGTTGGTGGTGGTGGTGTTGTTGTTGGTGGTGTTGCTGTTGATGGTGGTGTTGTTGTTGGTGGAGTTGTTGTTGGTGATGTTGGTGGTGGTGTTGTTGTTGGTGGTGGTGTTGCTGTTGTTGGTGGTGGTGTTGTTGGTGGTGGTGTTGTTGGTGGTGGAGTTGTTGTTGTTGTTGTTGGTGGTGGTGGTGGTGTTGTTGGAGGTGGTGGTGTTGTTGTTGTTGTTGTTCTTCTTGTCTACTTCTACCTCTCTTTCCCTGTGGATTCCAGAACAAGAACTGCCTTGTAATGCTATCAACAGGTTTCCTCAGTGTGTGTCTTATCCATCGCCAGCGTCTTTGTCTTGACTCTTCTTCTGCTGGCACTTGTCTGGTTCTTGTCATCGGTTCCACATGAGTGACCTTGTCATACAAAAAATAGTTTTTCATGGTATTCATTTGAGTATTGTTGCTTTTATGCTTTTTTTTAATTGTTAATGAGACACTGCAAATGAATATGATTTGTAAAGGTGAAAGATCCCGTAACGTGCCCATTGAGGCATATTGGAAATATGATTTGTCATTATACACATGTTGTAGTTTAATTTTAAAGATGACTGTGCTTCAGATAGACTATAGTTTGGTTGTTTATTAGAGTGTATGTATAAAACTAACTAAAATCTAGGACACTGACCTAAATACCCGGAAGCTATAATTGATGAACAGTAGTCGACAAACAGAGACAGAGCTATGGGAAAATACAACTCAGGCATTTGTAGTTTTACTCAATTTCAAATCTCTACAAAGAAAATATAACTCAGGCATTTGTAGTTTTACTCAATTTCAAATCTCTACAAAGAAAATATAACTCAGGCATTTGTAGTTTTATTCAATTTCAAATCTCAACAAAGAAAATATAACTTAATACTAAAATCTCCCTCCATGTAGTTCCCTGAGGTCTGTGACAAGACTAAGAAAGAATAGGCCTATGGCACACTTAGGCACGTCGTATAAGGCAACTAATGTGAGGTAGTACATGGGGTGGACCACCTCATCATGTAAAATAGACACAGAAACCACTGCTGCAAGAGCTTGTAAACACTTGGTGGAGGCTTCCTGGAAGTAGATCACCTGCAGTGGTGGCTCTATGCTCCTTAAGGAGTGCAAATGATGATTGATGATGATTGATGATGATGATTGATGATGTTGATGATTGTTGATGAAGATGATGTTGATGATTGATGATGATGATGATTGATGATGACGATGATGATACTAAACAGAGACCTTAGAAGACTGCATGAATACTGCCAAACATGAAAACTAAAGGTCAACTATACAAAAACAGTGCACACTTTCTTTACCAAAAGCCATAAAGTAGCCAAGAAGAATATCAACCTGTGGCTAGACAAACATGAAGTGACAAAAGAAGAACATCTCACGTATCTTGGAGTCAGCCTCAAGAACCATATTGGGAATACAAAGAACAAAGCACTGAGGTGCTACATCAGTTCCAGTGCCTATACGCACATATTTCATAGAGAGTCTGTCCTCTTTCTTTCTTGATTTTCTCTTGCCAGCTCTTCTTTTTCTCTCTCTCCTCTTCTCTCTCCCGTCATTCCTTCTCTTCTTCTTCTTCTTCCATCCTTAGCCATCAACCGGCAAAGCAGTATGTGGCCAGTACGCCTAGTGGCATCTTAGGGCAACAACAAATTGATCAATCTATCGCTGTTTCCACCACGCCTAGTGGCGTCTTTGTGGAACAAAAACAGACCAAACAATCTATCATTGTTTCCGTAATCAGATTGGTTGGCAAGCAGGTGATCAGCCCACTGTGCGAAGTTTTTACGGGATGGGGTAAACAGCCCCATGCCCATACCCTCCTTAGTCGCTTTTTACGACATGCGTGGTAGGGTGCAGTGTTACTATTCTTTGCTCCCCTTTCGGGCCCCGGTAACACACGGGTGCGTCATTCCTTCTGCAGCCTCGTATCTTCATGACATTTGACAAAGGCATCTGCGACAGAGCACCACCCCCGTAGCTCCCGCTATGATTCTGATTTGTATAATCCATAGTATACTTGCAAGATATGGTAGAAATATTTGGTCACCCTGGTAGAGCCACCATACCAGAAACAAGAGTGCAAACAAATAAACAAATGCTTGATGACAGCGATGGTGCATTGACCCCTGACCTGAGATGAGGAGACAGTGCAAGGAAGAATGTTATCGCCATTTTCCTTGCGCTCTTTATTGAGCATAGAGCCAACACTCTAGCTGGTGCCCTTGTAGGAAGCCTGTAGCAGGCAGTCAAATGATGTTGCTTCAGGATTTTCTGTGGCAAAATGCTTTACATGATGAGTGTGATGGAGTAATATCGTGCAGAAGTAGAGCAGTTTGTATTTTGTTCCATGAAATGGGACTCGGTCTGTACAATTTTGTTTGACACACCAAAATGCACTGCATTTGAAAGGTACACACATTGGTTGTTATGTGACATGTGGGATGTATAGAGGTTAAGAGAGATGATATAAATTATTTAAACTTGTTCCATTTTGCATGAATTCTGGTATTTAGGCAAACGTAAGTTGCCAATTTTTTTCCGCATTTATAAGGTAAAACAGAAAATGTGTCATATTTTATAGTTAACGGCAACTGGGGCCAATGGAAAACTTGGTCAGCATGCTCTGTGACATGTGGGCGGGGCACACGTGAGAGGAGCAGACTGTGTGACAATCCACCAGCCAATTATTGTGGTCAGAGGTGTCCTGGGCGGGATAGTGATCTTCAGTCATGCGAGACTGGTGTATCTTGTGAAGTTTGCAGTATGTATTAGTTTTATTTGAAGAATGTTTTTCAGCAATAGCATTGTCATCAGTACTCATCATTTCTTACAAACTTCCACGTGTCTCTGTCACTCTGTGAAGTTCTACCATAAAGTTTGCTTTTATATACCCATAAGTTGGTATCAGCATGGACAAAGGTGGAGGAACAGACAATGATATCAAATAAGAGTACAAAGCAGAAGGTGGTTTCATTACATTTTGAAGTATCTGGAAATCTAAAGAAATCAAGTCTTCTAACACAAGAATAAGAATCATTCACTCAAATGGGGAGCCGCGCTGGTGTAGTGGTTACCAAACTGTGCTGGCAACCGGGTGACCCAGGATCAAACCCGGGCGAGGACATATGAAGATTTTTTGTCGACTGGGATTTGGACTGGATTAACTCGAGCCCTGGCGAGAACATTTGAAGAAATGTTGTCGACCAGGGAGTTGCGGCTCCTGAGCCAATCCTGCTGTAATGGGTACCTCCGAAATCGGCTAGTATTTGCCTGAATGGCGAGGGACACCTGTCTCTGTACAAGAAAAAAGGGATACTCACGTAAAAATCAGTCTCAGGTGATACTAACCTGAGATTTCACCTCAAGTAATAGCGGGCGTACGAAAAAAAAAAAATTAACTCAAATTTTTTTTTAAATCACTCGTTTAGAATAGAATGAATGAAATTATATGACAAGATCATCAGCGTAGAACTGATAGCAGGAACCAGGCAAGCATTATTGAAACACGAGGTGAGAAGAAGACACTGGCATTGGATAGAACACACACTGAAAAGACACCTGTTTATAGCAGTACAAGGAAGTCCTTGTTCTGGAATTTTCAGTGAAAGAGAAATAGAGGAGACCAAAAAAAAAACATGAAAAAGGGAACTGAATACAGGCATTAAAGGGGTAAAGAGGACATGGAAAAATCTGGAGTGGATGGAACAAAACAGGATGGCTTGGCATGAATTTTCTTATTTGCTGATGCTCCTTGGGGAGCTAAAGGGAAAAAATCATGATGATGAGTTTGATGTTGTTATTTAATTAGAGCTACTGAGCTTCTCACTTATTTGCAGTTAATACCAAGTTGAAGACTCCTTAGTATTATCTACACTGTAGATCTAGGCTTTTCCTGTGGCTTTTCTGCCATTCCGAAATGTGTTGAGTTGAAGTCATGAGCTCCAGTTTCTCCAGCTTGGCTTGCATTTAAAGGATTATCACATCTGGTCCCAAGCTAGGAGGCAGAGGCTTGTGGCATACTGTGCATTCCCCACCATCCAAGAGGGCTCTCCAAATATGCAGAGCTAAAATACTGTGTTCTGGTTCTGGACTCTCCCAAGGAATTGTCACGTCCTACACAGAGCAACTTCTCAACTCCCCCTGCCTATCATGGGCCTATAGTGAGATCCTCCTGCATGCAACCAACCAGGTAAAAGCCAGAGTTACATCTGGGGCTCAAGTGACTCCTCCAAGCTTAGTGTGCAATGCTGTGTTATCGACATGTTGCACCACAGGAGGAATCCCTGGAAGTGTGTGGATGGTGTCATGAGTCAGTGAGGGTGTACTTAACCTCACAGATGTTCAATTCCACATCTGTTTAATATAGCATTGTGCTTATCTGAAGGTCATAGTAGGATGACTCCAGATATGCCTCCATATATGATGAGTTTGATGAAAGATTCTGTCATGTGAATGAATCATACACTTAACACCAATATCTTCTGAGGGAGCCTTAATTTTCTGATCGTTTTTTTGTTGTTGTATTTTTCTGTTTCATGTATGAAATACACATGGTACAGTTTCAAACAATGTTTTCTTTTGTACATATAAGATGTGTACATGACTGCATATTTTATATTTTCCAGTTGATGGCAGCTGGAGCCTATGGCAATCATGGTCCCAGTGCTCTGTGACATGTGGGCAGGGTACACGTGAGAGGCGGAGACTGTGTGACAATCCTCCAGCCAATTATTGTGGTCAAAGGTGTCCTGGTGGGGATAGTGAACTAGGATCATGTGAAAGTGGTGTACTCTGCGAAGTCTGTGGTATGTGTTAATAAATATGGCAAGACACATAATGCAGAACATAAGATGGAAACATCAGACTAGTGGAACAGCCTGGTTCAAGTTATAACTGGAGTTAATTTGGGATAGACTGTTTTATACCTCATGAGTTATTTGGGCTGAAAGTTAGTTGCATCCTTTACAGGACGTGGCAATCAACCCCAGCTTTTATTGGCTGTTTGTGATTTTTCTAGGCAATTTTTTTCATTCAGTAGTTTGCCATTGCTTTTGGGCTGAAACAACACTTTAAACCCCGAGAAACATTTAAGTTAGGCCAGAATATACCTGTCTAGTGAAATATGTACCATACCACGAGCCCTCTTTAATAACATTTAAGTCAAAGTCTGAAGAGAAAAATGGGAAAGATTTTTAAAAAGGACGAAGAAAACATTGTGTCCTTTATTCCATTCTTTTCCTTGATATCTGCAGTTCCTGCTTCCAGTGTTCTTTGAAATGGTTTCTCTTCAGATCCGCAGAGGACACAGTAATATTTTGTATATTAACTCTTACTATCCGGCAAGCCCCGTGAAGTGGCGCTGGTTTAGTACCAATTTTACGGCTCGCCAGTTCAAGTGGTGCGCGACGGTAACAATAGCTAAACTAGCGCGTAAAAACACGGTTTTAGCTCACGTATAGTAAGAGTTAACAAGGAACCCACCATATATGAAGGGAGTGAATTATGTTGTGCTCTATCTGCTGTATGTCTTGATGATGGCACTACTTATCCCGTAGTAACTTCATTTCTTTCCATTCCATTTCAACTTCATTGGATCTTTGCAGCCAAATTTATCATGACTTATGGCTAATGCACCAAGAAAAAAAAATGGAAAGACCTGCTCGCTCTTTAAATGAATGTTTAATTTAGTTGTCATGGTGTAATAAGTGCCATTTCTGTTTTTTCCCCACAACAGCTCGTGGGATTGTGTCATTGTTGATTACAGATGTTTCACTAGGACATTAGTAGTATGGAGATTTTTAAATGCTTCTATTCCTGGCATGAAAATAATAATTATGACACTATCTTTAGAAATGTTTCTCTATGATTAGAATGTTTGGTTTGGTTTAGTTTTAAAGACTATATTCATTGCATACGGACAACTCCATCAGTGCTCCGATCTCCTCATTTAGATCACACAAGGAGGATCTCAACACAGTGCACAAACTCCGTAGCACCGGCGAGAATCCCAGTGTGTGTATACAGGAATCACACATTCTATAAATATTGTTGTGATGGGTAGGTTTCTAATTTTTTTTATTTTTGACAGGTCTGTGGCCGTACTCTTTATGATTTTTAACTGTCAAGGGATTTTTATCGTGCACAGCTTGCACACAGGACCTCCTATTTTTTTGCTTGTATCCAAGAAAATTAGGCATCTGATCTCACTACCCAGGAGATCAGGGGAGTATGACATCATTAAGAACCACTGGTTCAGAAAAAAATCTCCATCAATTATATTCCCTGTGCTGGGAGCAATCCCAGTACTTTTAGAAATAGAGGCGATTGCCATACCTCTGAGCCACTCCAACCCCTAGGTTAGAATATAAAAAAAGAATATATTTTATATTTTTTAGTCGATGGCAACTGGAACCAATGGCAGCCTTGGTCACAGTGCTCTGTGACATGTGGGCGGGGTATCCGTGACAGGCGGAGATTGTGTGACAATCCCCCAGCCAATTATTGTGGTCAAAAGTGTCCTGGGCGGGATAGTGAACAAGGATCATGTGAGACTGGTGTACTTTGTGAAGTTTGTGGTAGGTATTTGTTCATTAGTTTCTATTTTATGTGTTACGCTCGTATTGTAAGTTTAACTCACAGCGTACTCCCGGGTTCATATACAATGCTAGGGAGCATATACTCAGCACTGGACACTGTCACATAAACATGCATAGGTCATCAAATGACGAGATGAATACAGCAGAACCACAATTTGCAGAAACAAGTGATGACATCAAAGGTACATATGCAGCAAACATGATCACTTCTGGCTGATCCACACAAACCTGAAACACTATGGTTGGTGCATGTACACAGCTGCACACACCAGTATTTATAAATTCTCTCTGCTCTCACACCACTAGAGCTCTGGATCCAATTTTCTTCTCAACAGGCTTGCATCGCATAGAAACGGCCGTTGTCTACAACATTCACTGCTCTTTTCTAAAACACAGCTCTACACTTTGAAATCTCCCAGCCCAACTGCCTATCACCAAACGCACTCACTCCTCAAACACGAGAAACAGTTAACAGAGCTCTCTCTGCCAAACATCATGCGTAAATCATTCACAACAGGGAACACAACAGGATAACAAGCTCACTACAGTAAATAAATCATAAACATCTTCACATTTCTTTCCCACACGCTTTCCAGTCACTACTGTTACATTACATAATGTATGTGCACTGTTGAGGATCCCAGTGTAATAATAATAATAGCCCCTTCAGTCATAATTGACTATGGAATGCACCTCTGAGGTGACAGCCCCCAGCTGCTTATTTTTCTGGTGTTCCTTTTGACATTTTCTCCTCTCTTCTGCTTGCCGTGAGAGCTTCTTTTCGCCCAATATGAGGTGACACCGTAGAGAGCATCGCCACTTGGTGCAATCAGCAGCTTCATCCTCCCAGGTTGCTGGATTTATGTCCAGTGCCCTCAGGTCTCTCTTCCACACATCTTTGAACCTCAGCTGTGGTCGCCCAACTGTTCTTTTGCCATCTGCCAGTTGTTCGTAGAAGATATCTTTTGGAATTGACCATCTTCCATGTAGCGGACAGGGCCAAGCCAGTGTAGACTGTGCCAAATAGTGTATACATGCTTTGAAGACCAGCATGTGACAACACCTCGGCATTTTTCACTTTGTCCTTCCATGAAATACAGAGGATGTGGCATAAACACTGTAGATAGAAGGTATTGAGCATTCTTTCTTGCTTAGCATAGGTTATGCATGTCTCGCTGCCATATAGAAGTGTGCTGGTGATGCAGGCGTTGTATACCACAGCTTTGGTCTTCGTTGTGAGTTTGGAGTTTCACCAAACATGCGTTGTGAGGTGGGCAAAGGTGACTGCCGCTTTGCCAATGTGGCTGTCAATTTCTGTGTCCAGAGAGAGTTTGTCGTTGATGGTAGTATGTGAAGTGGTGCACCATTGCCAATTCATAGTTATCGATAGTGATAATTGGTGCAAATTCCCAATGTGTATATACAGGAATCACACATTCTGTCAATGTTTTTGTGGTGGGTAGGTTTCCTAAAGGAAGGGACATAGTGTCAAAAAAATTGTGAAGCAGCACCGCTAGGGAAAACCAAAGTAGCATACCCTCACCTGTGAACAAAAGCTGCTACTAACACTGCTTCAAGTCTAGTACTTGTCAATTTCTGTTTGTGACATTTATTTGAAGGAAGTCTAATAGCTGTCAATTTCTGTTTGTGACATTTATTTGAAGGAAGTCTAATAGCTGTCAATTTCTGTTTGTGACATTTATTTGAAGGAAGTCTAATAGCTGTCAATTTCTGTTTGTGACATTTATTTGAAGGAAGTCTAATAGCTGTCAATTTCTGTTTGTGACAATGTTGTTTATGAAAATGTTACATAATCTAACAGTTGACGGCAACTGGGGCTCATGGCAGCCTTGGTCGCCATGCTCTGTGACATGTGGAGAGGGCACATATGAGAGGCGAAGGTCATGTGATAGTCCAAGACCCAATTACTGTGGTCAGGAGTGTCTTGGTCCAGAGCGCCAGGCAGACAAGTGTGACACTGGTGTACTTTGTGAATATTGTGGTAAGTCAACTGATATTATCAATATAATATTCTTCTACTTCTGTTGTCTGAATGTTAACAACTTAAATATGAAATTAATTTATTACTAGTGATAACCCATAAAAATTGACAGGGGAAGACGTGAAAAAAATAAACTGCAATTTTGCTAATCACTTAACTCTTACAGACCAGAATTTTAGCCAGAATTATTTTTTTTCCCTTAAAGCATCACCTTTATAAAATCTAAATTTTCTGAGTTATTACACAACAAAGACACACATTACACATCACAGTAAACATAAATGAATGTGAAATAAGAATATAAAGCCAAAGCATGTCTAATGGAGGAAAAACAACATACACAGTGTTCTTCCTCTCAAATAAACCATAGAGCTCCAAACAGTTGCTAAACGGACAAAATTTACATCTGGATGAAAATTCATACTACTTGGGCACTACTTTTGATCACCGTTTGACTTGGAAAAAACAGGTTGAAAGAAACCAAATGAGGGCAAGGCAAAAAATGGCAATCATGAAAAAAAACTTGCTGAAACAACTTGAGGAGCAGATGAGAGAGTGTTAAAGACACTATACACAGGGTGAGTGAGACCAGTCCTTGAATGGTTGCAATTATATTCCCTGTGCTGGGAGCAATCCCAGTACTTTTAGAATTAGAGGCGATTGCCATACCTCTGAGCCACTCCAACCCCTAGGTTAGAATATAAGAAAAGAATATATTTTATATTTTTTAGTCGATGGCAACTGGAACCAATGGCAGCCTTGGTCACAGTGCTCTGTGACATGTGGGCGGGGTATCCGTGACAGGCGGAGATTGTGTGACAATCCCTCAGCCAATTATTGTGGTCAGAAGTGTCCTGGGCGGGATAGTGAACAAGGATCATGTGAGACTGGTGTATTTTGTGAAGTTTGTGGTAGGTATTTGTTCATTAGTTTCTATATTATGTGTTATGCTCGTATTGTAAGTTTAACTCACAGCGTACTCCCGTGTTCATATACAATGCTAGGGAACATATACTCAGCACTGGACACTGTCACATAAACATGCATAGGTCATCAAATGACGAGATGAATACAGCAGAACCACAATTTGCAGAAACAAGGGATGACATCAAAGGTACATATGCAGCAAACACTATCACTTCTGGCTGATCCACACAAACCTGAAACACTATTGTTGGTGCAAACATGGGCAACAATAGCTAAGTCAAACTTCGATAACATGAGCAGACTTAAAAATCAAGCAGTGTGAGTCATAACAGGAGGCATGAAGTCAACATCTTTAAAAGAACTTGAAAAGATTATATACCTCCAGCCAGTAGAGGATAGATGAGATAGCGAGGTCCAACAACAAGCTGAAAAATTCAAGAGACTAACAGACCATCCAATGTACCATAGAATAAATGCTCTTTGAAGGGTAAGACTCAAGCGAAGCAACTTTGTAGAATCAACCACAACAAAGATGAGAACGGGTCCCATAAATGCAGTATCAACAGCTAAACCCATCTATGCTGCACACAAGCTCCCAGTTTGGAATCAACATTGTTTTCCTGAAATTATAGAAAACATTCCTGGAATTGAGAGAAAGAAGAGCCAGACTGCAACAGACAGAAAAGCCATAGCAACAAAATACATAGAGAAACATTACCCAAGCAACACCTGGACCCATGCACACACAGATGAATCAGCAACAAATGCAACAGAAGATGGAGGTGGGTGTGTGGTTCTGAGCTTAAGCACTGGTACACAAACAAATAAAATGTCATTGTTGTGAAACCCTAACAGTTGATGTTATCCCACTTCTGACACCAGAAAAATCCCACTGTTGTGAAACCCTGATAGTTGATGTTTGACACTTCTCACAGGATGGACTGATGTAGAGATTTACACAACATGGATTCAGTGAACAAACCCGGCCAGGACAATCCAAAGGTTTATTCTATGCAATAATTTATAACAGGGCGAACTGTAATCATATCAAGTCAGGCTTCACTCTCTGACCTTACACATCTGGCATCTTCAGTCATTGCCCATGTAATTCATACTGCCCATATTTCCGTTGTTGGCCTTTCCTAATATAAACTGTGTGTGCTTTACTTTATCCCCCACAGATACCTGAGAGGTTAACCTGCCTCAGAAATACGCAATTCTTGAATACAATGAAATCTGCACACAATTAAAATAGACACTTTGTCCTTCTGCCAGCTCGACCAAAGTCCACACTCCCACTGACATCACACTTTCACTCTGACGTCATTCTTAACAACGCATTTTACTACTTTCATAAAGACTGCGCCACGATACCCACTAGCAGGAAAACCCAAAGTCTTCGTGTGCAGCTCTTCATCAGTCATTGGCAACAGGAAAATTCTCAAGTAACTTCAGAGCAGAGGCAGAGGCCTTAACAACTACAGCAGCGGCTCTAATGGCAGAGGAAAGCACCAATAGACAAGTTGTTTTCTTCACAGATGCACTGTCAGTAGTTGCAATGCTGAGAAGTCAAAATAATGCAGGCCTGGATGACCTAAGAATTGTGGCACCAATAAAACGACTGCTGAAAATTTGCTTCAAAGATGCCCAACTTACGAGCAACAGAAAAAGCAAATTTGGCCGTCACCAGTACCATTCCTGGAAAAACTCTACGGATATACAAACAGCCCGAAGCTGACCGCTGCTTTCTTTGTCAGTATTCAAGTAGACGTCTGCGAGTGTACAAAGCAAAAGAAGAAGAGGAATATAGAGGGCGTTTAGTGATATTCTTCATGCTGTATTCAATTATAAGTAATAATATATTTAAACAAAAATTCATTTTAGTGAATGAAAAATGTAATTGATAAAGACTGAAATATTATCCAGAGTGTCTTTTAAAATAACACTAATCCATATTTGAATGTTATTTACAAGTTTCAGCTTCCTGTGATATTTTGTTTATGTTTTACAAACCATCCAGTAAACTATAAACATTCTTGAAATTTGGAAATAAAAAGAACAAATTCAAGGCAGCATGAACTTTTACATTAAATCATATATTGTATTTGCATTATTATGCATAAATAATTTGAACAACATTTTATGTGAAAGAATATTTACATTTCTGTCAATGGTGGTTTGTGTATGCCATATTTTGAAGCAGAGTTTTAGGTGGTGAGGATAATCATCATAACCCTCGCAAATAAAAATTTTTCTTTTTGGATCAACTGGTTGGCTGCAGACTCTACATCTTCTGTCCTTTTTTGTGTAAGCTATCATATACTTAGCTCCTTCAAGCCTGTGAATGTGGTTGGCTGTCCTTGGTCTTCCAGGGGTTGCCTTGATACTCCTCATTGGCGCGGGCATTAGATCAGTGGCCCACTGCAGCAAAGCATCAATCAGTGATAGTTTGAACTGTTTTAGTGTCATTTTCTTACAGCCTGTGAGCCATTTTGTAGCACTAGGGCCTGGATATGACCTTGCCACCTCCTCATCCAAACTAGATTCTTCATTAAAGTCAGATCTGAATTACATCACTAAACTCATCACACATACAAAGCTCCCTAGCCTTTCTACACATAAAAAAGACCTACATTTTGATAAACCTAGTGTGGTAGGTTTGCTAGACATTGTCTGTATAAAGAACAAAAATCACCTGATCTATAGGTGACAAATTTACTGTCTTTTCACAAAGAAATGTGCTAGAACAAGTATGTTTCTAAATCACAACTCGAAGATGCTGCATTTCTGGATAAATAAGAGTAACTTCTCTTATATTAAAATACCAAATTACGAAAATACAGAACAAATTTCACAGACCACTAGAATGACTCTATGAGCATGTTTTCTGTTTATAGGGACAAGGCGGAAGAAAGCTAGCAAATTTTGTTACAGCCTTCAAGAGTTAAAAAATTTTTTGTGTGTGTGGTAAATGTACTGTTATCTTTAAAATTGTTGTCTTGGTAGCTTGTGTCCTGAATATATACTATTCACAATTACAGGTAATGAATGTATTTACATTATGGACTTTTTTATGACATGCAATAAAGTGACAATCACCCATGGTGTATCAAGGCTTGAAAGGGGAGCAAAGAATAGTAACACTATAGCGACCATGCATGTTGTATAAAGCTACTAAGGAGGGTTGGGCATGGAACACGCAACCCCATCCTGCAGAAAATTTTAAGCCACAAAAACTTCAACGAGTAATATGGACAGGTCAACTGAAGAAAATAAGACTCAGAAGTCTGTGACAGAAGTAGATCCTCTGGTAAAGAGGCACATAATGCAATGCAGAGAAAGCTGAGAGGAGTCCGTGTTGCTGACTAGAGACAGAAGTAGGTCCTCTGGTAAAGAAGCACATAATGCAATGCAGAGAAAGCTGAGAGGAGTCCGTGCTGCTGACTAGAGACAGAAGTAGGTCCTCTGGTAAAGAGGCACATAATGCAATGCAGAGAAAGCTGAGAGGAGTCCGTGTTGCTGACTAGAGACAGAAGTAGGTCCTCTGGTAAAGAGGCACATAATGCAATGCAGAGAAAGCTGAGAGGAGTCCGTGTTGTTGCTGACTAGAGACAGAAGTAGGTTCTCTGGTAAAGAGGCACATAATGCAATGCAGAGAAAGCTGAGAGGAGTCCATGCAGCTAACTAGAGACAGAAGTAGGTCCTCTGGTAAAGAGGCACATAATGCAATGCAGAGAAAGCTGAGAGGAGTCCATGTTGCAGACTAGAGACAGAAATGATGAGGAAGACAAGGAAAGGTCTTGAGCTGATGGCATGCTGCAGGAGAATTTGGCATGTGTTTGTTGAAGGCATTTGCTCCTTGGGGAGCTAAAGGGTATTGGTTGGTTGATTTATTGAATATAGTAGCTATGGAAAGGTCTGGATAAAAAATGTCGAAACACATTGATCTATCTATCCTTCTTACCTAGAATAAGGTTTATTGTATCGCACACTATCGATCACAGCAGACAAAGAAATTTTCTGCTATCAAGAAAGGTCGTCAGATTCTGTTTTTAATCATAATGTATGGGAATAATTAAGGGGCCTGCTGTAAAAATGGTAGGGAAAATTAATTTTTCTTAAACGAGAAAATTGTATAGTAATATTGTAATTCTACAGTTCTATACTGTCCTAATTCTACAGTTCTATACTGTCCTAATTCTACAGTTCTATACTGTCCTAATTCTACAGTTCTATACTGTCCTAATTCTACAGTTCTATACTGTCCTAATTCTACAGTTCTATACTGTCCTAATTCTACAGTTCTATACTGTCCTAATTCTACAGTTCTATTCTGCTTATTGTCCCTTATAGGTCCTGGGGATCTTCGAAGAGACAAAGAAAAAACAGGACTACTGCATTCTTAAGCATGTCATACAGGGCGACCAATATGAAGTTGTGCATGAGGCTAGCAGCAGCCTTATCATGTCAAACAAATTGCCACAGAAACCACTGCTACAAGATCATGTGACTGCTTGGTGCAGACTTCATGCAAGGGGACGAGTTGCAATGGTGCTCCTAGCTCAATAAGGAGCACAAAGGAAAATGAATGAATTATGATATTGCTTATTTTCTCTGTGCTAACTATAATGTTAGTACTTCTAATGTTGGAATTCTTTTGCTGCTAATTATACTATTTCTGTTTACACATATTTTCTTATTGCATTGTTAATCATTTATTTATAATATAAACATCAAACTAAGGTTTTACGTAAATTTCCAGTTGATGGTAACTGGGGCACCTGGCAATCTTGGTCCCAGTGTTCTGCTACTTGTGGGACGGGCACAAGGGAAAGGACAAGGTCATGTGACAACCCACCAGCCAATAATTGTGGACAGCCATGTCCAGGCCAACAGTTTCAGACAGATTCGTGTGACACGGGAAAAACATGTGATGTTTGTGGTAAGTTTGTTTTATGTGATCCTGATGACAGTTTTTCAATCAGTTCAGTATAAGCAGTTTAGGCAAGTGGAAAACTGCTGTGATGAGATATGGTTAGCTGTCATTAAGGAACTCTTTGATTCCGTAATTATTTTCCAGCCTGTGCCTGAATTATTTGTTGACAATTTCTAAACAGTGAAGGGTGCCATCTTCTATTGTAAATTGTATGTAAATCTTTTCTATGAACATGCAAATATTATATATCAAACTGTTTGGGAATGGATAGAGAGTTATAATATACAGTGTCTTTATTAGTATTAATGCAAGTACATTTTGAATTAATAAAAAAACATGCATGTAAATTGAAAAAAAAAAAACAAGTTCGCAGTTCAAAATGACTTATCAAAGATAATTTATTGTTGCAGACAATAACACTTTTTTTTAAAGTCTTAAAACATCAAAGCATTCCATTTATGAAGTAATAAAACATTGAATATGGCTGCATTTAGTTCTTTTAGGGGTGTTCACACAATTCTTACTATTGCCCCTTGTAAAAATCACAAAATATATAGAATAGTGCATTACGTAATTTTCAAATAAATAAACTAGAATAACCTCACATAAATACTTTTAACACTTTTTTCAGGTTTTAACAATATCCTAAGCTTCATCTTCTTCCTATGGCTAGTTATTAGATGTAACTGTAGGTCTAGTTTTGTTGTTTTTTTTCGATAGGCCAGGCTAGGGCCATGCTCATGTATCAGCTAAATCTAATATGTCTAACATTTCTGCACTGATCCCATCATTTGGAAACTATATGTGACTATTAAACAATCATCAATGTTTCTGAGTAAGATTGACACAGTTATTCACTTCTGGGGCTTAGAAATTGTATATCTAAAAAACCTGACATATTTCTGTAGCAATAACAAAGAAAAATGCAAACACGCGAATTGTCATAAATTGTGATAAAAACATCAAAACATATACATACACTGCTTAACTAACTCAAAATGGTTGTTTAAATAGTAATGGAAGTCAACCAATGCATTTAAAACATAGACTAAATTAAACCAGTGAGTTTTGGGGTTTATTTTTGATAAACTGAAAACAAAGGTCTCACCATTGTTTCAGCATGGGTGTCAAAATTGACCGTTGCTCCAAATGTCGTACAGTTAGGTTTGAAAGTTATTTATGGTCCCGTCTGAGTAGAGTGGATGGTGATAAGAACGTGAGATAAAGGTGTGAGAAATAGACTTCACGGGTGAATAGTTTAAGGAGAAGATATGTCTCTGGAATGAGTAAGTTCCTCTAGTCCAGCCTATCCATACGACTATAATTTAGTACAAGACAATCTTTCCCTCCTCATATATGTAAATATAAGTTTAACTACACACACACACACAGCTATGTGACAACAAGACACACAAACATGAAAAACTACGGTTAATTGTGTATGGGTCTGACCAACACACAAAGTTAAGTTTCTTTTATTGTTTATTATCATTAAACTTGACAACATCGAATATCTAAAGACAAATAAAATAAAATCAGATTTACATACATAGGAAATAACTGAATAAATGTGCAGAGAAAAAAAGAACCCAAAAAAGTTAATAACCCAAAGGTCAAAGGTTAGCACTATGTTAAAGAATAGAGAGTAAAGAACAAGTTCTTACTATATGCTACCCAGTAAAGTAGACAATTTTAAGCAAAATCAAGGATGGTACAGTTTCTGTAACAAAGAAAAATATTCACTTTCTCTGTCATACGTGGCCACTTAATCACTCCTTACCTACTCTTGGTGATATCCCTTGGAAATACAATTATCCTGAATATAAAATTGCCAGGGTTTTTATCTTCCAAATTGGCCCCAGTCCATCCCCTAACAAATAAGATTTACGAGGTGGATGCCTAATTTGGGGGTTTATTCCTGGATGAACAAATGTCACCTTGAACAGTTAGTAAAGAAAAACCGAGATCCTGGGGTTCAGAGGAAAATACTTCCAGTATTTGGAAACATCTGGTTGCTAAAAACTGTTACAATTGATAAAGGATGGTAATCCTATCGGCTGGCTCTATGGTGATTGCCGATTCTGAAACAGCATAACTCTTTTGGATAAAATCCACTTGGATACGACTGTCAAAAGTCGGGAGTAATGTTAATGTTTTACACCCCAGTGGGCTGATAAAATTGAACAAATATTTCTGGATTTTATAAGTCCAGTTAAATTTACCAGTTAAATGTTTATTTATCTCTTTGGCCAATCCTGTTCACAAATGAACTTGGGGACGCACCAGCCAAGAAAAAGACAACATTCACCAATCCGTAAATAAAGGAAAAGAAGACCGCTGGGTGCTCTTGTGATCAGGTCTGCTTAAGAATAAAGAAACATTATGGAAAAATGCTACTGTTATATATCTACATATATGCACACGGAAGGGGACAAGACTATCTCTTATCCACTCCGTCAGTCCTGATTAAAGTTAACCGGCGCAGGTGTTTTCCTTTATGCCTGAACTATTGCACGTCGCCAAACGCTGAGATTACAGATTGGATGAAGGTATGCAACCTCCCCCCGTTGTTCGCGCTGTAACGATTAGCGTACAGTGTCAGTTATTATTTAATTGTCCATACGCGCACATACATAAATATCACCTGTCGTTAATAGCTATTAAATTGTCAGCGTCTGTTTGTCATCGTATGGTATTAAATAATAGTCACTTACTATAAGTACACAAAATGAAATATAACGTAAATTCTATTCGGTCACTATCAGTCACGCCTAGCATATACTCAGTTAACTAAAACGTCTCTTCTTGTGTGAGAAAGTGGGTGGTAAAATTAACATTAAAACTGAACCTCTGGTAAAAAAATAGCTGTGTGTTATTATTTCACTGGTTTTAACAGCTAGAACTCTAAGTGAATTATAATGGTAAAAGCTTTAACACTTTAACACTTAAGCACTAATTTCTATTACCAGAAAATCCTCATGAAAAGATCCCCACAAATGCTATTAACACATTTAGCGAAATGGTTTTAGCTACTGCGTGCAGATTTTGCCCGCTTCTGGAGATCAAAGAACTCGGGTTTTCCCTCTGTGTACGAACATCAAAGAGTACTCGGGGAAAGATTTTTGCCCATGTGTCTACTTCTAAAGGTCCGGTGTTATTCACGCGCGGTCTGTCAGGTATCCGATGATTGACAGATCAGCTCGCGTGAGAAACTTAATAAACAAACCTCATTCGCTACCTGTTATGACTGGCAGGTCACGAAAGTATGAAAACGCTTCATTTGTTTATGTTCAAGGAAAAGAGACTGGATGAAAATTAAGCTTGTGTGAGTAAGACAGGCAGAAAAATGCGTGGTTTTGCTAGCAAATCATAGAACGCTAACGGGATTACAAGGCTGTCAGATTACCATAGGCTATATTTCCATTATACGTCACACCAGATTCACAGAGTTAATTCATCCTTCAACTCTCTATGGAGCATAGACTTTCAAAATGAGAAAGAGTTAAGAAGGTAAATTAAAGTTAATTTCGTTAGCCATGAATATAGGCGCAAGTAATAAAATAGCTGGTACAGTTGAAGGAAAATATGCTTATTTTGCATAGTTATGTACCAGCTGATGTTCATAATGTGAATTCACATTTATATTACAAGGAACTTGCAGCCTTCACACCATCTGTAGAGGCCTTACCACTACATCTATCTTTCTTCTTTTTCCAAAATTCATTTTAAACATTGGTTCTTTTATAAAATCTGATCTTTCTACTTCCATTCTTTATTAATTCCATTCTTGCTAATTTTGTATTTGCCCATTCTGTTCTTGCTGATTCAGTTCTTCTTCTTCTTCTTTGATCCATAGCTGCTGACCGTCAAAGCAGTCAGTGGCCATCATGCCTGGTGGTGTCTTTTAGGGCAGCAACAAATTGATTCCACTTTGTTTGGTTGGCGGCCATCCTTTGTACAGTGCCCCAACTCTGGTTCATTCTTTGCATCTCGGCTTCCACAGTTCTCTGCCAGGTTGTTTTTGGTCGGCCTCTCTTTCGTTTTCCTTCGGGGGCCCGTAGCATAGCTGTTCTTGTAATGGTATCAGGGTCCCTTGTGAGGACGTGGCCAGATTCAGTTATTCTGTCCTTCCTAATTCTATCTGTGTATTGCTTATTTTTTCCTACCCATTACTTTTACTTATTGTTATTACTTTCAGTGCTATAAATCTTCTTCTTTTTCGTACACTCTCAGACATCTACTTGAATATTTTCAAAGAAGGCAGTGGTAAGTTATTTGTATCTCCATAGAGTTTTTTACAGGAATGGTACTGGTGGTGGCCTGTTTCTTATTACAATATTATTTATTTTTTGTAATACTATAAACACCAAAATAAGGTCTTATACAATTTTTCCAGTTGATGGAAACTGGGGCACCTGGCAATCTTGGTCCCAGTGTTCTGCTACTTGTGGGACGGGTACAAGGGAAAGGACAAGGTCATGTGACAACCCACCAGCCAATTATTGTGGACAGCCATGCCCAGGCCAACAGTTTCAGACAGATTCGTGTAATACAGGACGAACCTGTGATGTTTGTGGTAAGTTTGTTTCATGTGATCCTGATGTCAGTTGTTAAATCAGTTCAGTATAAGCAGTTTAGGCAAGTGAAAATTGCAATGATAAGATACGATCAAGTGCCATCTTCACATTGAAGGTTGGCTGTCATTAATTAATTCATTATCTTTCAATTCTCTGTGGAGCATAGGCTTTAAAAAGCTCATGCCAAGCTTTCTTGTTCTGTATCATTCATTAAAGGTTTTTCCATATTTTCTTTATCCATTTTTTTAGTCTATTTCCAGTTCCCGTTTCCATATTGTTTTAGATTTCCCTCTATTTCTTTTTCCCTGTGGATTCCAGAACAAAGATTCATCATCATCATCATTTTCATCATCACCATCATCTTTATCCCCATCATCATCATCAGTATCTTTCACCTTCCTGTGTAGCGCAGATCCTTAACAAAAGTATGCCAAGCTCTCTTGTCCTGTGCCACTCATTCAAGATATTTCCATGTCTTCTTTATCCCTGTTATGTCAATATCAAGTTCTCTTTTCCATGTGTTTTTGTCTTCTTCTGTTTATCTTACCCTGGGGATTCCAGAATAGGGACTGCCTTGTAATGCTATCAACATGTTTTTTTTTGTTGTTTTTTTTTAGTCAACATCTTGTGGGGAATCTTCTCAAAGTGCATTATGCTTATCAGGTTTAGCTGTAATCAGCAAAATAAATATCGCAGGGCACTTAGTCCCATTGCCAAAAGCAACTTGACTGAGAACTGTGGAGGCTGAGATGCAAAGAGACTCTCCACATGTAAGCCTACCTTGCCGTTGGTTGGAGAGCTTGAGTGCCCCAATGATCCCGGGAGCTATGCCGGCGGGAGTTTTACTCCTGGCAGGGTTACCCAAGCCGGACAGGTCCTTGTTGAGGGGTCAGACTAAATGGGCTGAGGAGTAGGTGGAACCCTATAGGTGTAGATGCAGAACCCACCGGCGAGTGGTACATGCTCTGGTCTGCACCAGTCCACCCCCACCTCATGGGACAAATGCTTTCTTGCCTCATTCTTCACTGTTTGTCCTCTATCCTTTAAAGCCAGGCAGTAAACCCTGCAAAAAAATCAGTGCAGGAGGAGCACGATAGTCTTGGTTGACAATCCACCTAAGAGAAGGACAACTTCACACAAACCCGGGTAGGAAAGACTCATTAGTCCGGAAAGACAGCTTTCCTAGGAGAGACAACTCTGATGTAAAACAACTGCTGCCTTGCAGGAAGGTCATGGAAAACCAGAGGCTAGGGAAGCAGTCCCAAAAAAATGCATGCTGAAGATGGATGCACTGGGCCGCAAGGCGCACAACATAGTGCAACGCAAACTGCCTTGAAATGACAGACACAAATATGACTCAACGAGATGGGGCTCGACCCAAGGAGTCCCACCAGGTGGGAAGAGTGCCGGACCCCCTGCCTCGAAGGGGTCCACCCAAAGCTACTGGTGGTCACCTATCTCCGCATCATGCAGCCAGGGCGCGGAATATTAGGGAAAATGCGACTGGCCAAAACACCCAGGAAAGAACACTAAATATACTCCAATGGAATGCAGAAGGTGTCCTAAAGAAGAAACTACCACTCGCTAAAAAACTACATGATGAGCAAATTGACATAGCCTGCATTCAAGAAACACACCTAAACACAAACCACAGATTTTCTGTAAGAGGATATGAAACCCTCCGGCTTGATAGAGAGGGACACAAGGGAGGAGTACTCATGTTAATCAGAAACTCCTTGCCTAGCAAAGAGCTTTCTGTTGCTTCAAACGGTCAGGCGGAAATTATAGGAGCTGATATCATGATAGATGACCAGACCGTTAGAGTGTACAACCTATATGCCACCCCAGATAGAGATCTTTCACTAGCCACAATGGAGATTAGGCACACCAACTGCCTGGTTGTTGGCGATTTCAACAGCCATTCAGAAAGGTGGGGTTACACAGAGGCTGATACCCGTGGCATTGAGGTAGAGGACTGGGAGATTGACTCAAATCTGCAACTCATCAATAGAGCAGATGATACACCCAGCTTCTACTCAAGAAGATGGCAATCGACCTCGACACCCGACCTTGCCTTCTCAACAGGAGACATCAACCATAAGATCGAACGCATTGTGCTCAACCAATTGGCAGGCAGTGACCACAAACCGATCAAACTAATGATTAATATGGAACATACACTCCACTTCCATAAACCATTACCCCGCTGGAACTAACAAATGCCAAATGGAACAAGTTCTCAGCACTGACAGATGAATACTGTGGTTTCATAAACACCCAAAACAAAAGAATTGGAGAAATAGCTGACGGATTTAATAAAGCAGTTCTGAAAGCTGCCCTAGAATCAATACCACGAGGGGCGAGAAAAGATTATAAGCCGTACTGGACAGAAGAACTCAAAGAACTGGAAGAACAGGTAACAGAGGCCAGACATGTAGCAGAAAAGGACAAAACAGTTGAGGCAAACATCGCCTACAAAGCTATCTCTGCAAAATACAGGAAAACGTTAAACTGTTCAGCCAAAAATAGCTGGATCAAAACAACAGAAAGTCTTAACCTCGACAAAGATGTAAGAAAATTATGGAGGCTCACCAAAGCCTTAAATGATGAGGAATGCAAAAATAAGGAAATAGCACTACAACAAAATGAGAAAATACTCACAAAGAAAGAAGCAGCTAATGTATATGCTCAAAAATTCTCACTTGAGAGCCAGATAAATGTTCCACCTGACAGAAAACAGGAAATTACCAAAGAGCAAGAACTCTACCAAAAAATACCAACTGTTCCAGAAGAGCACATGACATCAAACCTCACCATGAGAGAGCTAGAGGCAGCCATTGTATCCCTTAAACAAAGAAAGTCACCTGGAAAAGACAGGGTAACAAATGACATGCTTAAAGAGCTAGGGCCTAATGCCAAGGAAGCCCTCCTCAAGATTATGAACTATAGCTGGAAGCGTGGAATTGTACCACAAGCCTGGAAAGAAGCAGTACTAGTTCCAATCCTCAAAAAGGACAAAGACCGAATGGACCCCAACAGCTACAGATCCATCAGCCTTCTAAGCTGCACGGGACTGCTAGCCCTTGAAAGTTGGTCCAGAAAGTGGTTGCTCAAAATAAATGAACAAAAAACTACACACACTATTTTTACCTTGTCAAATAAACCACAGCAAGCAAAGCTACAACTAAATGGGCAGGCAGTACGAGAAGATGAAACACCAACATACTTAGGAATCACACTAAATCGCCGAATGACGTGGAAATCACAGATAAACAAAATACAGCTAAGGGCAAAACTTCACATGGCCATCATGAAAAAGTTAGCTGGTACCACATGGGGTGCTGATGAGAATATCCTCAAAAAGCTGTACACAGGCAGAGTCAGACCTGCTATGGAATATGGCATCACAGCTTGGTCGACGGCAGCAAAGTCAAATTTTGACAGAGTAAACAGACTCCAAAACCAAGCAGCACATATTATAACAGGGGCCCTAAAGTCCACACAAATCAACCATATGGAAAACATTATAGGGCTACAGTCAATGGAGGATAGATGTGACAGCAGAGTTGTTGCACCCCCGTAATGTAGGTGTATCGTCATGGCCAATGACTGAAATGGCAGCACTGATAACGTATTGGTTTGGGGCCACCACTGTTACACCCCCCTAATGTTAATAGGAAAATCCGGGAGGTCATTACTGTTGTCCCTCCGTCAAGCACGTGAAAGTCAATGTTATGGGGATCACTGATACAAAGGATTGGTGTATGGTACGGTAAGGGTGTCTATTGATTATCTGCTAACGTTACTGTTGTGTTGTGGATCTGGTAATGTCTACAGTTGATACCTATATATCCGCCACACAGGCAAACACTGTAGAAGTCTACTGGTAAGCGATGATCAGGTTCTCGATACAGATAGACCACGCCCACTCCGGGGCTATTTCTAAATACGTGTTAAGTTCCCTGTCACACTTGTAATATTAAGTGCGTGTGTTGGTTTAGTCGTTTACACCACAGGTACGTACACAAGAGTCATGGATGGTTGTAAACGACTGGTAACATTTCATATGGGTTTATTCACGTCACAACACATTGATGAAATACACATAGAATACCGTTCACAGCACAACACAAGATATAAATTACCACATAAGAACTGCGCACTCGGCAGCTACAATGATATCATAATACATGGCCTAGAGTACTCATATTAAACTCAGCGTTCTAAAGAATCCTCAATAACAATCCTCTCACAGGAGCTATCATGATTCATGGCCTAAAGTACTCTTATTAAACTCAGCACTATAAAGAATCCTCAATAACAATCCTCTCACAGGAGCTATCATGATTCATGGCCTAAAGTACTCTTATTAAACTCAGCGCTATAAAGAATCCTCAATAACAATCCTCTCACAGGAGCTATCATGATTCATGGCCTAAAGTACTCTTATTAAACTCAGCGCTATAAAGAATCCTCAATAACAATCCTCTCACAGGAGCTATCATGATTCATGGCCTAAAGTACTCTTATTAAACTCAGCGCTATAAAGAATCCTCAATAACAATCCTCTCACAGGAGCTATCATGATTCATGGCCTAAAGTACTCTTATTAAACTCAGCGCTATAAAGAATCCTCAATAACAATCCTCTCACAGGAGCTATCATGATTCATGGCCTAAAGTACTCTTATTAAACTCAGCGCTATAAAGAATCCTCAATAACAATCCTCTCACAGGAGCTATCATGATTCATGGCCTAAAGTACTCTTATTAATCAAGACTCCTCACACAGGAGATAATGGCCTTTAAAGACTGCACACTGCAGTTATAAACATTTCCACAATCATCAAAACTGCAGTTTCATACTACGCTGTACCCACAGCGAAAAATCCGTCGACATTTTAAATTCAGCACTGTACAGGCATTTCACACTTCCCAAAAAAACACTGTCTTCCTACCCGGTCAAAACGCCCGGAACACTCTCCCTAGATAACACACTCGTCCCGCTCAAAAGCAGACACGAGACTTTCTCACTGTTCACACAACACAAACAATTGCGGGCTAGCAGCAAGCTTCTCTCACCCAACTCAAAACAATACAGAATAACTATATCAGCGCTTTTCACGCTGTCTGTAATCTGTCTCTCGAAACTATCACGAGATACTCTCTAAATAATTCGATAGCTAACAAGCAACTAAGTGCTATAACTCAAAATCTATTTCAACTACTAACATACTCCAGTTTACTTCCCCTTACACTAAAACTGTTCGTTACATCTTACCTCACCCCCAGAGAAAAAAATTGATTCTATCAATTTTTTGACAAATACATTCCCCAAAACCAAAAAAAAATTAAGAGGACAATGAATCTCTAACACATGCGTATAAGAATTACCTTAAGTTAAGTTAAAATAAGACATCTCCAAAATATAAGCATTAAGTGAAATGTAAAAATGAAGTATCCAATGTAATCAATTAAGCATACCAAAAATAATGCATTACAAAACCAAGTTAAGTGAATACAGCACAACTAAATAGGAAACAACCGATAGTACAAGAAAAGACAAGATCAAGCAAACGAAAAATGATCCGTAATAAAGGTAAGTATGAAATCAGAATATGAGGAAAAAACAATAATATTACATTCAAACAATTTGTTATATGTAAAATAATTACAAATATCACAAGTAGCTACACTATATTAAGTTATACCATTAAAGTAACAGTACATAGAATGAAAGTATAAGAAGCGAAAGAAGAAGTATACAAAGAGAATGAAGAGAAACATAAAGCACGAAATGTAAACAAAATATGAAACCATACTGAAAAGACAACAGAAAAGAAGGAATGGAATGAAGCATAATCAACAAAGACAGATAGAAAGCAAAAGGTATGAATATAGAGAACGTTGATAAAAATATATACTAATAACTATTTAGATCAACAACGTATTTCAAAATACATACAAACACGATCGAAAAGCCCAAAAGAAAATAACAAAGTATTCCTATACTAATACTACAAAAAATAGTTTATAACTAAACAAAACATAATCAGTAATTTAAACAAGTTATACATAATCAACAATAAATTATCGACACCACACAAAAAAGTGATAGCATTGCTATAAGACCAACGCATAATCAAGCGCTAATACAACATAACATCCAAAAAACAAACAAAAAAACTTTCTTTAAAGAACTAACATTACTCTACATATCAAACATAGCACATAGTCAAACGCTAGGCACACACAAACCAAAAATAAAAAATTACAATGTCTGGGAAAAAAAAAATATTTTCCAAAAAATACAGTACAAAAATATTTCGTAATGCTAAGTTACATAAAAATAGTATTTTAATTTAATTAATTCAAATCTGTAATTAACAAATTAACAAAAAACTAGCTTTAGCAAAATGAGAGACATATAACAATTCCTGCATCTAAGCAAACACTAAACAACACGTGTAAGTTTTTCAAAAAATACGTCACAGAGAAACACATTAAAAAAAAACACACTATTACCAACATACAAGTTTGCAAACAGCAAACCGCTGTTAATTATCTCTATACAGCTCAATTTAAACTTTTAAATATTTCCGGCTGACAATCACGTTCAGCTTAGCTACAGTGTTATTCAGTTAATAATTTATATCTATCTCCACCTGATATATTAAAAGTAATTATTGTAACATTACAACTAATGAGTATGTGCATAGGGCTAACAAACTCATCATGTACAAAACTATTCTACCCAACACATCTGTAAAACAAAACCAAAAAAAAACTTCAAGTTCTACACCAGAGTATAAAAAATAGGCATAAGTTTGTAACCAGTAAGGTTAAATATAAATCTGCTCATTGCACTCATGAATAGTAAACAACACGTCACTACCATCTAACACATTACATATTATCCAAAACACAATAGTATAAAAATAGCATCGAAATGAACTAATTTATAATTAAAACAGTCATACATATAAAAAAAACAATAGACATCAAATGATGCGTAAAGATGATGATCATAATATAACAACCTATAATGATCTATGCAATAGAATACATTAACATCTTCTGTCCTAATAAACAAACAAAACAAAAAAGAATCAACCGCAAAAAAAAAAAAAATCTCCATAGGTCTTGCCGACATCTCATAAACACTAGGGGTAAAACGTCGAATCATGGTTAGCACGCTGATATGTTCTGCTTGAGAAAACACTCGCTCGGGCACAATGTTGACCTATATTCTTGCCGCTACCGTAAACAGCCGTTAACGTAAACAGGAGCGCTGACCCATATCAAGAAGTCGCCTCTGTTCAAAAAATACAAATGAAAATTCCATTTTAATGAATGGTGAAATTTACTACGAACAACGGAGAGGTTAAACAAACAATTACCCCGCACTGTGGTTCGTGTGGAAATCTGGTCACCCCACGATGTCATCGACTCTTCGTTTCAGTTCACAACAATGTGCTGCTCTTTCAAAATCAGAAACATAACAAGTAGTAGTATTTGTGACATCATTATCATTGCTACTTTGTTTAATAACAATGCTTCTAGTCTCATGTCGAGCAAAATTAGCATAATTGCTCTTATTATTTGTCGTTTGATCAAAATATTTATCATCATTTCCTCTTTGTTTGAGACCATTATCATGTCTATAATCCCAGTTAGACTTGTTATGATTAACGTTTCTACTCCACACAAAAAATCTGTCAGAAAAATTATTGCACGACTGAAAACTCTTCTTGTATTTGTCTGTCCCATTATTTTCAAAATTCTCAGAATTAAACTGTTGAGATACATTAACTTGTCTCTTATCTCTCTGAGAAGGAAAATTATTATCATATGAATTTCCTTGGTACTTTCTAACCTTAGAAACATCTCTCCTACAAAAACTCTTTCCATTCTTTTCTTTGACAATATGCTTGTTTACAGTATCATCTGCAGATCTATAAGTATCTTTATCGTTACGCCTATAATGGGTTTCATCCTTGGAACCACTACTTATAACTTTATCCCTTGTTATCATCTTATGAGAACTTCCAAAATCAGTTACTCGTTTAATCTTTGGGCTTTTAGCTTGAAATCTATCAAGACTGACTGTTACCTTATCATTCTCTCTATTACACTTCCGCCAAGATTCGTTGCTATTGGAAGCAGAATCAAAAGACCTTCGAAAGTTATATTTTCCTCGAAAAGATATTTGTCTATCACATCTAACCTTTCTATCCACAAAGATTGTATAGGGCTGGATCTTTGCTTTTTTAACCTGTTGGTAAACAACCTTCTGTCTAGCATTGTCCACATTTACAGAAGACCATATTCCGCTGGTTAAAATAACATCGAGTAGACCCTCTACCCTTTTTGTACTTTCTGCAATTTCAACATTTTTTTGTGAAATTTCTTCACTTAATTTCCTATTTAATTTGTCAAATGTCAAAACTTTACTTCTCTCCTCTGTTAACAATCTCTCAATCTTAATCATCTCCTCTCTCTCAGTCGTTAACTCTTCTAATCTCTCTTTTCCATCCATTTCTTTATTTGCATCAATTCGTCGTGCCTCAATTTGACTATCATCATTATCCATAAGTACATCATCTTTCTTCGGAAATTCTGTATACTTTTCTTTCATTTGGTGACTAAAATTCGCATTGTCACTTAACAGCCTAATAAATGTTTCATTACATAATTTCTCACATTTCTTATCCTGAACTTTTAATTTATCATGTATATCTTTCTTTTCTTTCAGTTGGCAACTGATAATATCATTATCCTCCAACACCTCATGAAGCATATTTATGTAAGTCTCTTCACGACCATTGCTCTCAATCTTTAATATGTCATACATTTCTTTTTTCTCTTGAACTTCCTGTCTGAGATTACCAACTTCGTCATCTTTGTCTTTCACCCGAATTTCCAACTCTTTGTTCTTGTTCAATGCTTCATCTAACGCCGCATGTACTTTAGTAAGTTCCGTGTTTGACTTATCTAACTCATTTGCGAGTTTAGAGACTGTTTCGTGTAGTTTACTCACTTCAGTAGTAACTTTTAAACAATTTTCCCTTTCCCGTAGGGCACTCTGTTTGTTGACCTTTATTTGTTTCTCACTTCCTAATTCCTTTTTCTGCTCATCAGGAATACCGTTGTGGATTATCTTGAATATACTTTGAACTACATGTCCGTGCTCAAGCTCAATATACTGTTGCAAAAACACACGAAGGTGCTGTAGCAAATCAATCAAATCCTTAGCCATTATTGAATTACAAAGAAGCTTAAAGTTATGTTCAGCAAATAACTTTAGGGATACTGACACATTAACCAACAAATCGTCCATGATCCATACTCCAAGTCTTGGACCACTCAATCCCTTTTCATCTCTACCTATCAACAATGCACTCTCCAACATAGGCCTTATATCTGCAGGATTATTATCAAAATCCATGGTGATTCAATCACTCAGTCAACTGTATATCTATATCAGTATAATTATTAATGTCGCAAGTTTATGTTTCAAGAAGTTCTGACAATTACCCTTCCATTTCACACAGTTCAGTATGTATACCAAAAATATTATTCATAACTTTGTATCATCAATTCCTCTTCCATCTGAGGGAAGTCAACATATATCATACAACCATCAATACTTAGCATCAATACTAAATCCTAATAATATGTCTATATAGAATTAGACAACAAAACAACAGTATAGGAGATGCAAAGCACAGGAAGGCTCGTTGACATAGTTAAGGCGACACAGTTCACACCACAAACATAACTACTTATCTTGAATGAAAATTCTTCTGTTCCTTTCCGTTAACACCCTGGATATCACAAAGTTCAATGGTAAAACAATCGACAACAGAAAGGCATTGGAACTTGACACCTTGATTCCGCTCAGGTCCTCGATTCAGCACTCTACGTGCTAACACACCGCACAGGAAAGCAGGAAATGGGTCACCGTCTGTCAATTTCGTTGAAAGAAGGTACACCACTCGTTCATACTGCCAGATGATTACTTGTACTGGTATACAGACGCCACTGTATATCATGACATCTCATAATCTTGAGTAATAAATTTCTTGACTTGCGAATTGCGACTTGCGACTTGAGTTAACAGTTCCCAGTTTAACTGATACTGAATAAGTTTTCCTTGGGCCTGGATACAGCTCTCAAATGTGATGTCTGTCTTTCATATACTAACGCCACTCAGGCTACATGCTAACAGTTGTGAATTAATATCACGCGAATTTCGTGGGTGTCTGATCCTATAAAACTAGCACACCACTGTTGCACCCCCGTAATGTTAATAGGAAAATCCGGGAGGTCATTACTGTTGTCCCTCCGTCAAGCACGTGAAAGTCAATGTTATGGGGATCACTGATACAAAGGATTGGTGTATGGTACGGTAAGGGTGTCTATTGATTATCTGCTAACGTTACTGTTGTGTTGTGGATCTGGTAATGTCTACAGTTGATACCTATATATCCGCCACACAGGCAAACACTGTAGAAGTCTACTGGTAAGCGATGATCAGGTTCTCGATACAGATAGACCACGCCCACTCCGGGGCTATTTCTAAATACGTGTTAAGTTCCCTGTCACACTTGTAATATTAAGTGCGTGTGTTGGTTTAGTCGTTTACACCACAGGTACGTACACAAGAGTCATGGATGGTTGTAAACGACTGGTGACATTTCATATGGGTTTATTCACGTCACAACACATTGATGAAATACACATAGAATACCGTTCACAGCACAACACAAGATATAAATTACCACATAAGAACTGCGCACTCGGCAGCTACAATGATATCATAATACATGGCCTAGAGTACTCATATTAAACTCAGCGTTCTAAAGAATCCTCAATAACAATCCTCTCACAGGAGCTATCATGATTCATGGCCTAAAGTACTCTTATTAAACTCAGCGCTATAAAGAATCCTCAATAACAATCCTCTCACAGGAGCTATCATGATTCATGGCCTAAAGTACTCTTATTAAACTCAGCGCTATAAAGAATCCTCAATAACAATCCTCTCACAGGAGCTATCATGATTCATGGCCTAAAGTACTCTTATTAAACTCAGCGCTATAAAGAATCCTCAATAACAATCCTCTCACAGGAGCTATCATGATTCATGGCCTAAAGTACTCTTATTAAACTCAGCGCTATAAAGAATCCTCAATAACAATCCTCTCACAGGAGCTATCATGATTCATGGCCTAAAGTACTCTTATTAAACTCAGCGCTATAAAGAATCCTCAATAACAATCCTCTCACAGGAGCTATCATGATTCATGGCCTAAAGTACTCTTATTAAACTCAGCGCTATAAAGAATCCTCAATAACAATCCTCTCACAGGAGCTATCATGATTCATGGCCTAAAGTACTCTTATTAATCAAGACTCCTCACACAGGAGATAATGGCCTTTAAAGACTGCACACTGCAGTTATAAACATTTCCACAATCATCAAAACTGCAGTTTCATACTACGCTGTACCCACAGCGAAAAATCCGTCGACATTTTAAATTCAGCACTGTACAGGCATTTCACACTTCCCAAAAAAACACTGTCTTCCTACCCGGTCAAAACGCCCGGAACACTCTCCCTAGATAACACACTCGTCCCGCTCAAAAGCAGACACGAGACTTTCTCACTGTTCACACAACACAAACAATTGCGGGCTAGCAGCAAGCTTCTCTCACCCAACTCAAAACAATACAGAATAACTATATCAGCGCTTTTCACGCTGTCTGTAATCTGTCTCTCGAAACTATCACGAGATACTCTCTAAATAATTCGATAGCTAACAAGCAACTAAGTGCTATAACTCAAAATCTATTTCAACTACTAACATACTCCAGTTTACTTCCCCTTACACTAAAACTGTTCGTTACAAGAGTCCTACAACAAGCTGAAAAATTTAAGAGACTTGAAGGACACCCCATGTTCCAAAGAATGAATAGGTTAGGAAGAGGCAGGCTCAAGCGAACTAACTTTGTGGCCCAAGCAAAAGAAAAAATTAGCAAAAATACCATGCTAGCAAGTTCAGTTGCAAAGAAAATCCCAACAAGCTCAACTATCCCACTGTGGAAAATAAGATGCTTTCCTGAGTTAAAATCTGATATTCCAGGCATTGAAAGTAAGGGAACACAGGCAGAAACACAAAGAAAGTGTATAGCAACCAAGTATACTGACCAAAAATTCCCAGCAAAGCTTTGGACACATGCATATACTGATGGTTCAGCAAAAAATGCAGTTGAAAATGGGGGTGCCGGCATCCTCATAAAATTAAAGAATATAATCCACTCTATGGCAATTGCCACTGGCAAATACTGCAATAACTTCAGTGCTGAAGCAGAAGCCCTGAAACAGGCAGCTGAAACTCTTATTGAATGCAAAGCACAGGCAGACAAACAGATAGTAATCTTTACAGATGCCCTCTCAGTAATATCAGCGCTGAAGAGCCACCAAACTAAAGGATTGAAAGATCTGATAATCTCTCTTGAAAGACTGGCCAAATGCTTCAACAAGTGCATTATCCAGTGGATACCAGCCCATTGCAACATACCAGGAAATGAGGAGGCAGACAAACATGCTAAGGAAGGAGGTGCCTTACAACAAAATGATATAGAGGCAACTTACGCAACAAGCAAAGACTACTATAAAGGCTACATTCAAGGCAAATGGGAAAGAGAGCACCCGGGCCATTTGAAAAATGATGCATATCATCAACTATCCAGGAAAGAACAGGTCATCATTTTTCAGCTACGCACTGGACACAACAGATTGAGATACCATCTATACCACAAATACAAAATTGGTGCAACAGATCTCTGCACCTGCGGTACGAGCCCGATGACAGTCGAACACCTGCTGCAGTACTGCCCAACCTACAGAAATGAACGGAGTAGCATATGGCAACAACCCACTTCTGTCAACGAAAAACTGTTTGGAGATGTCGGGAACCTTGAGTTGACTACTGCCTTTATTAGTCATAAATGTGGAGGTCTGAAGGCGAACGAGGAAGAAGAAGAAGAAGAAAATGCAAAGAATGAACTAGAGCTGAGGCACTGCATAAAGGATGGCCGCCGATAGAGCAGAGTGGAAGCAGTTTGTTGCTGCCCTACAAGACACCACCAGATGGGATGACCAGTAGCTGCTTTGACAGTCCACGGCTAAGCATCAAAGAAGAAGACTTAATCCTATTGCTTGTGGTTCTTCTTCTCCTTCCTTGTTCACCTTCAGACTTCCACATTAATGACTCTAATAAAAGCAGTAGTCAGCTCAAGGCTTTTGACATCTCCAAACAGTTTTTCCTTGAAGAGAAATAGGTTGTAGACATAAGTTACTCCATTCACTGCTGTATGTTGTGCAGGACTGCAGCAGATATTTGTTTGTGGTTGATGACGCTGTTTCCATGATCCAATCCATAAACAGTAAGAAAAAAAATGATGATGAGATACATGAGGTGTATCCCTGTCTGACTCCAGTTCTCAGTTTGAAGGGTTTTGTGGAGTGTCCTTCATGCACTGGTCATTCATTTATTTCTTGTCTATTCCTGTTTTAATCAACTGGTAAATGATATTACTGGAAATAATTATATCATTGTGTACACTGATGGGTCAGTACTCTGTGGTGAGAAATCAGGATGGAGCTTCTCAGCTTGATTAGAGGACAGGATCGTCGCTTAACAGAGTGGAGCTTACATGACAATAACTTCAAGCATGAGAATGGAGATAGAGCCAACTACTGCAGCCCTGATGTAACTGTCTGAAACTCCGTTCATGGCTGTTCGAAACTCCATTAACCAGGGCAGTTATTGTGTCAGACTCTCATTCCATGCTTTGAATGGTCTAAAATGGATTACTATGACATCAATGGAAAATATCTATAGAAGCCTTGAATCTTCAGGAATTGGTGTGGATCCATTGTCCTGGTCATGCAATCATACGTAGCAAGGATAGAGCTGATAGACTAGCTTCAGAGCACCCATAGTGGTGACATTAGATATGGATAAGGGAGATATTCTAATGGCAGTTAATGATCACCTGTTAGAGAAAGACGCTGCAGTAGATGAATCAATAAGGCTAAGATTGCTGAAATTAGGCATCAAATGTAAAACTAGCAGGGATGGTACTTATGAGAGGATGCATCAGGTATTTTAAAACCAGTACACTGTAGGAACAGTCACCATTCATAACCTTTGATTTTGGCTTAGGGAGACTGAGAACCTTTGAGTTTGCCCACAGCGCATTTATGTTGATTCTGAGCAACAATAACAATAACCATTCCTATTTTGCACATGTTCTACCAGGACCCAAAAGGGAAGCAGAGAATAATAACTTGTAACCTATCAGGCATGTCATAGCAGGTGTTAATGCATGGGGCCAACTACTCCAATGTGTAGAAACTTTAAGCCAAAAAAATCAGCAAATTTGGAGAGTTTGGCTTGCTGATTCATCTTTTTTCTTCTTGGAACATCTCCAGGTTTTGTACTTGGAATGTTCAAACCCTGTCATAGACTGAAAGGGAGGCATCAAAGAAGAGTTGGCTACCTGAAGAGCCGCAGCTGGGAGACTTTTTCAAGCCATAAATCGAGGATTCCTCAGCAAAAGAGAAGTTGGTAAGAAGAAGAAGATGGCTGTATACCGCTCCACCTATGCCCCAGTCTTGACGTATGGATGCGAGTCATGGGCAATGACTACAACCCACAAAAGCCAGATCCAAACCTCAGAAATGAAGTATCTGAGGAAGGTGGTTGAAGTAACTAGAAAAGACATGGTCCGCAACCAGACGATACGTCAATGCCTAAAATACCAACCCCTGCAGACCCAAGACAGTCCCAACTGAGATGGTTTGGCCATGTCTGCAGAATGGGAGAAGATCGGCTATCACAGCAAGCATGGGAAACTAAGAGCCAGGGATCCAGACCTCCAGGACGACCCAAAGTCCGCTGGGAGGACAACATTAGACAATCTTTGAAGGGCCGAGGACTAGAATGGAACCAAGCCAGGAGGAAGACAGCCGATAGAATAGTCTGGCACTCTCTCTTACAAACCTGTACACCTCACGGTTGAAGAGGAATGACTAAGTAAGTAAGTATGTTCAAACCAGGGCTGTGGAGTCAGCCAAAAAATTTTCTGGCTCCTTAAATTTTAGAAGTCTGACTCCTGACTCCAACTACAGTTTTTACTAGTCATAATAACACCCTCTGTGGATGGGAAGGAGCTAAGATGGATGGTGTCTGGCTTCTGACCGGGTGGGAAGGAAAGTTCACAGGCACCCCAGCTTCACAATGTCATGAAAATGCAATTGCTACGTATCATTGGGCCGAAGGGCTAAAGCCCAAGCGCCGCTGGATTGAAAACAACAACAACAACTAGTCTTATGGCATAAAATTTGTAGTCGGAGACCGGACAGTTTTTACCCCACTCTGACTCCAAGCCCAACTCTGACTCCAAGTCTGACTCCATCAAAAAACAACCAGCTCCACGATTTCTGACTCCTGACTCCAACTCTGACTGCACAGCTCTGGTTCGAACTCTGAATGTCAAACTATTCCTAATGTATGGCTCTGAAACATGGAGAACAACGAAAGTGACAATCGGAAAGATACAGACTTTCATAAATGGGTGCTTGTACAGAATAGTCCTCTACAAACTATGTCAACGATTCAAAAGTGTTGTGATCCAATGGATCCCATCTCATTGTAACATCACCGGCAATGAAGAGGCTGACAGATTGGCAAATGAAGGGGGAAATCTACCTCAGCCTGACGCAAGTGTAACTTTTGAGGAGCCAAAGAGTTTTATCAGAATCAGATACAGAAACAAATGAGATGTAGAACATCCAGGTCACACAGTAAATGATGCATACTACCAGCGCAACAGAAGAGAACAAGTGGTAATCTTCAGACTCCGCATTGGCCACAACAGACTGAGATACCATCTATTCAACAAGCTAAAGGTAGGAACTATCGATCACTGTAACTGTGGCACTGATAAAATGACTGCTGAACATCTGCTTCAAAGTTGCTCAACATATGCGGAACAGAGAAAGCGCATGTGGCCGATACCAGTACCATTCATGGAAAAGCTCTATGAAGATTCAAAAATCCTCCAAACTGACTACTGCTTTCTTTGAAAACATTCAAGTAGACATCTGAGAGTGTATGAAGGAGTACAGAACAGAAGGATTGAAATGGTATGACAGGATCGCTCATGTGGAATTGATGGAATGAACCAGATACCAGCGAAACAAGCTGTAAGGAGAAGATGCTGGCATTTGATTCGACACAAATTGAGAAAAACCAATTGATAGCATTACAAGTCAGTCCCAGTTCTGGAATCACCCAGAGTAAGAGAAATAGAGGAAGACCAAAAAACATGAAGAAGGGAAATGTCAGACATACAGGGTATAGCAAAGACATGGAGGGACCTTGAATGTATTACACATGACAGGAAGGGGGCTTGGCTAGTATTTGTTGAAAGCCAGTTGCTCCACAGGGAGTAGAAAGATAACAAATTAAATGAATTCTTGTTTGTTTGCTCTGAGTCATGGTTTCTTCATTTTTGTGTGTGCCATGGACCCCATTGATTGTCTGATGAAGATTATGGACCACTTTGATTGTCTGATGAAGATTATGGACCACTTTGATTGTCTAATGAAGGCTATGGACCACTTTGATTGTCTGATGAAGGCTATAGTCCCCTTTGACTGTCTAATGAAGGCTATGGACCCCTTTGATTGTCCGATGAAGGCTATGGACCCCTTTGATTGTCCGATGAAGGCTATGGACCACTTTGATTGTCTGATGAAGGCTATGGATCCCTTTGACTGTCCGATGAAGGCTATGGACCCCTTTGATTGTCCGATGAAGGCTATGGACCACTTTGATTGTCTGATGAAGGCTATGGACCACTTTGATTGTCTAATGAAGGCTATGGACCACTTTGATTGTCTGATGAAGGCTATGGACCACTTTGATTGATGAAGGCTATAGTCCCCTTTGACTGTCCAGTGAAGGCTATGGACCCCTTTGATTGTCCGATGAAGGCTATGGACCCCTTTGATTGTCCGATGAAGGCTATGGACCCCTTTGATTGTTCAATGAAGGCTATGGACCCCTTTGATTGTTCGATGAAGGCTATGGACCCCTTTGATTGTCCGATGAAGGCTATGGACCACTTTGATTGTCTAATGAAGGCTGTGGACCCCTTTGACTGTCCAGTGAAATCTATGGACCACTTTGATTGTCTGATGAAGGCTATGGACCACTTTGATTGTCTGATGAAAGCTATGGGCCCCTTTGATTGTCTGATGAATGCTATGGGCCCCTTTGATTATCTGTGATGACTAAGGACCCCTGTGATTGTCTGGTGATGACTATGGATTCCTTTGATTGTCCGGTGAAGGATGTGAACACTTTTGATTGTCAAGTAAAGACTATGGACTGTTTGGAGTGTCTGGTAAAGACTCTTTTGACTGTCCCTGTGAAGGCTACAGATTCTTTTGATTATTCAGTGAAGGCTACGAACCCCTTCTTAGGAAAAAAAATGCATAGTTGCATAATTAAAATTTTTGCATTCAAATAATACATATTTATACAGAGAAAAAAAATCATTAAGCTTAAATACAGTCATACTGAATTTTTTTTTTAAAATATGTAAAAAATATATTTCTTTAAATGCAAAAATCTATGATAACTTTTTAAGTAACAATTTTGGTTAAATTCAAATTTTAAGCATCTATATGGACCCTCTAGAATTCATTCGTGGGCCCTCAAGGGGTCAAGGACAACAGGTTAAGAAACCATGCTCTAAGGCAGCGGATCTCAAAGTGTGGTCTGTGGACCCCTGGGGGTCCTCAAGACCCTTTCAGGGGGTCCTCGAGGCCAAAACTATTTTCATAATAATCTAAGGTGTTATTAGCCTTTTCACTCTCATTCTCTCACGATGTACAGTGGAGTTTTCCAGAGGCTACATGATATGGGATGACATCATTGCTCTGATGGCTAATGAAATGCTTGCTTTTGTATTCTATTGTTTTCTAGAAGTTTCTAAAGTTAGTAGATTTAGAGTATAAATATGTACATTTTCTAATACGTTACATGTCGATAGACATAGCCCACATAAACAAAAGCTCTTTGGGGTTCTCAATAATTTTTAAGAGTGTAAAGAGTACCTGAGACCAAAAAATTTGAGAAACGCTGCTCTAAGAAAAACTTGACTGACGTGCTGGCTGTACTATTTTTAATAATTTTGTAAAACTGAAACCTCGATTTAAATATTATGTTATATTTGGCGTTTGATACCAAATAATTAGTGGACATGGAAAGTGGATGAGTACTGTTATTGTATTTCTTCATCCAGTTGATGGCAACTGGGGCATGTGGCAAGCTTGGAGTGGATGTTCCATGACATGTGGGAGGGGCACAAGGGAGAGAAGGAGGTCATGTGACAGCCCTCCAGCCAACAACTGTGGTCAGAAGTGCCCAGGCAGGGAGTTTGAGACAGACGTTTGTGAAGCAGGAGTTGAGTGTGTTGGCTGTGGTAAGTTTTAATTTATTGATTTATTAATTTAATAGTAATAAATGGAGATCAGAAGAAATCAGGTCCAACACAAAAATCAGAATTTTCATTTCAAATGCCATGTTGTTGTTGTTGTTGTTGTTGTTTAACTATGGCTGCTGAGCTTCTCTCTCTTTGGCAGGCAATACCAAGGTGAAGACTCCTTGGTATTATCAACACTGTAGATCTAGGCTTTTCCTGTGGCTTTTCTGCCATTCTGAAATCTGCTGAGTTGAAGTCATGGGCTCCAGTTTCTCAAGTTGGGCTTGCATTTAAAGGATCATCACTTCTGATTCCAAGCTAGACGTAAGAAGGGCATGGCATTCTGTGCATTCCCCGCCATCCAAGGGGGCTCTCCAACTATGCAGAGCTAAAATACTGTACTCTGGTTCTGGGCTGTCCCAAAGAATTGTCACGTCCTGCACAGAGCCACTTCTCAGCTCCCCCTGCCTACCACTGGGTCCTCCTGGTGAGATCCTCCTGCATGCAGTCAACCAGGTCAAAACTAAAGAACCACGTCTGGGGCTCAAGTGACGTCTCCTAGCTTAGTGTGCAATGCTGGGTTCTCATCATGTTTACTACAGGAAGAATCCCTGGAAGTGTGTGGATGGTTTCAAGAGTCAATGAGGGTGTAAATAGCCTCACAGATAGAGGTTCACTTCCACATATGAATATTGTAGCATTGTGCATAGCATGTGGCCATATAAGGATGACACCAGATACGCCTCCATGCATTCAAATGCCATGTCAGTTCTATTCTATTATATGTATAGCTCTGAAACATGGAGAACAAGAAAAACATCAATTTAAAAGCTGCAGACTTTTATAAATGTGTGCTTGCGTAGAATAGAAGGGTTGTAGAGTTATGACAAGATCACTAATGTGGAACTTGATGACAGGAGCCAGACAAGCGCCAGTGGAACAAGAAATGAGAAGAAGTTGCTGGAGATGAATAGGACGCACTTTAAGAAAACCTGTTGATAGCAGCATTACCAGGCAGTCCTTCTTCTGGAATCCCCAGGATAAGTGAGTAACAGGAAGATCAAAGAACGCATGGAGGAGACAACTGGAGACAGACATATGAAGGGTATAATAAAAGACATTGAAAGACCTCGTGCTTATGGCACGTACATAAAGACTTTGGCATACGTTTGTTTGAATGTCAGTGCTTGTTGGGGAGTTGATGATGATGATGAGGATATATCCTAACCATAACCCACTGGAAGTTGAATGAGATATTTTGCTCCATAAATTTAAAAAAAAATAGTGTTTGTATTTGTTTGTCTATGATGAAGACCTTGTGATCATATGTAGGTAGTTCTTTTGTCCTTTGACCTGTGTTCTTTATCCTTTGTCTTTTGACCTTTGTCCTTTGTTCTTTATCCTTTGTCCTATTAAGTCCAACTTGACCTGTTTTTGTTTATTCCAGATTGTATTTATGTCACACAGATAATTTGCTGACAAAAATTTCATTGGTCTGTTCATTAGTCGATGGAAACTGGGGGACATGGGAACCATGGACAGGCTGTAGTGTAACTTGTGGGCGGGGCACAAGAGAAAGGCGGAGATCTTGTGACAACCCTCCATCCAACTACTGTGGACAGAAATGCCCGGGTCTAGAGTTTGAAACTGATACTTGTGACACTGGCACCGCCTGTGAAGTCTGTGGTATGTTTGATTATCATTGTCATCATCATTAGCTCTTAACATGTCCAAGAACTCATTCATTTCTCTTTCAGTTCCTTATGGAACCACCACTGTAGCAGGTTCCCTTGCAGGAAGCCAGCACCAAGCATTCACATGCTCTTGTAGCAATGGTTTCAGTAGCAATTTGTTTGACATGATGAGGTTGCCATCCTGTTGCATGGCCTCAAATTAATCACTTGTATGATGTTTGGTCTAGCAATAGTCCTGTTCTGCCTTTATCTCTTCAGAGAACCCACGCAGCAGGGAAAAGACTCCCTGAAAATGAATTTTTTGTGCATCTGTCACTCTGTTCTAGATCTTGGCTTCCTTTCATTCCAGATTTGGCTTTGATGTTTTTGTATTCATAAGCTTGTGGCGAGCACCCGATTGACAGGGTGGTTAGAGCGCTGGTCTCTCACAGCAAAGGTGCTTGGTTCAAATCATGGTACTGACATGCTCCAGTCTGCCCAGCTGTAAATGGGTACCTGATGCCACAGCTGCAGAGATCTGTTGCACCAATCCTGTACTTGTGGTATAGATGGTGCCTCAATCTATTGTGTCCAGTGCATAGCCGGAAAATGATGACCTGGTCTTGCCTAGGTAGCTGATGATAGGAATAATTTTTTTTAATGGCCTGTGTGTTCTCTTTCCCATTAGGACTTGAATGTGGCTTTTATAGTTAACTGTGAATAATAGACTGCTAATTCAGCACTTGAAGTCAGGTGATGGCTCCATTCAAAAGGTACCTCGTTCAATTTCCGGGTGCGCCTAACACTTCTGGTACTTTTCTGTTGTCCTATGTTCTCTTTCTTTCTTTTTTTTTATGAGTGCCTGCTATATTCCTAATTCTGTTTATCCCCCATAAATAGAGTTTTCTTTATGAAACACTTGTAATCAACATTGAAACAATCCCGCTAGCTGCGGAAGAGGTGTGCATTGCAGAGTAGAAGCTAACTTGAACTCCCATTACAAGAACATGCATGCTGTTCAATTCTTTCATGGTGCATGGTCCATGGTATCATAAGTCATGATAAAAGGGTAAAAAGGTAAAGGATCCCGTTCCATGCCCATTGAGGCATATTGGGAATATGGTGTTAGGTCCATATTTTCTTGACAATCGGCACACTAGGGGTGATGTGGTCAGCATCACGCCGGCCGCCTTAACCTTCCCAGAGTTGCTGTGGTACCCAATTCATGAGGCTGGGTCGACCCCAGAGCCATTTGCGGCCTAAAAAATCCCACCTCAACTGGGGATTGAACCATGGACCACCGAGCTAGGAAGCCAGTGCACTAACCACTACGCTACCTCAGCTCCATGTAGGTAAACATAATCACAGCTCAGCGTCAGTAAACAAAAATGTAGCCCAGTTCAAGTATCACTGTCTTTATACTTCCAGTAGATCACAGAAATAAACAACAAGGGACATCTGAGGACTGTGAACAGGAAACAGTGAGGGAAACCTGAGGACTGTGAATAGTAAACAATGAGGGAAACCCGAGGACTGTGAATAGTAAACAATGAGGGAAACCCGAGGACTTTGAATAGTAAACAACAAGGGAAGTCCGAGGATTGTGAATAGTAAACAACCAGGAAAACCCGAGGACTGTGAATAGTAAACAACCAGGGAAACCCGAGGACTGTGAATAGTAAACAACCAGGAAAACCCAAGGACTGTGAATAGTAAACAACCAGGGAAACCCGAGGACTGTGAATAGTAAACAACAAGGGAAACCTGAGGACTGTGAATAGTAAACAACCAGAAAAACCCGAGGACTGTGAATAGTAAACAACCAGGAAAACCTGAGGACTGTGAATAGTAAACAACCAGGAAAACCCGAGGACTGTGAATAGTAAACAACCAGAGAAACCCGAGGACTGTGAATAGTAAACAACCAGGAAAACCTGAGGACTGTGAACTGTAAACAACAAAGGAAACCCGAGGACTGTGAATAGTAAACAACCAGGGAAACCCGAGGGCTGTGAATAGTAAACAACAAGGGAAACCCGAGGACTTTGAATAGTAAAAAACAAGGGAAGCCCAAGGATTGTGAATAGTAAACAACCAGGAAAACCCGAGGACTGTGAATAGTAAACAACCAGGGAAACCCGAGGACTGTGAATAGTAAACAACCAGGGAAACCTGAGGATTGTGAATAGTAAACAACCAGGAAAACCCAAGGACTGTGAATAGTAAACAACCAGGGAAACCTGAGGACTGTGAATAGTAAACAACCAGGGAAACCCGAGGACTGTGAATAGTAAACAACCAGGGAAATCTGAGGACTGTGAATAGTAAACAACCAGGAAAACCCAAGGACTGTGAATAGTAAACAACCAGGGAAACCTGAGGACTGTGAATAGTAAACAACCAGGGAAACCCGAGGACTGTGAATAGTAAACAACCAGGGAAACCTGAGGACTGTGAACTGTAAGCAACAAAGGAAACCCGAGGACTGTGAATATTAAATAACGAGCAAGTAACTCGCCAAAAAATGGCGGGAATAAATTATGGTTTACTCATTCTGCTGCATGATCTGATGAAAGAATTATTTCTCATGTGATCCTTTCATTCCTTTCCATTGCATTTCACCTTCACTGGAACTTTGTAATCAAGCTTATCATAACTGACATGGGAGCCACGGTAGCACAGTGGTTAGTGCACTGGCTTCCTAGCTTGGTGGTCCATGGTTCGATCCCCAGTTGAGCTGTTTCTTTGCTTGCTTCCATGGTATTGTGTTTTTTATTTACTTACATGAGGCTGTGTTGTTTATCTACATGAAGCTGTATTTTTATTTTATTTACATAGAGCTATTTTTGTTATTTGATTACATTGAGCAGTAGGTTTGTTGCCTTATCCTGAGCTGTTTTTGTTTCTTGCATGGGGCTGTATTGTTGTTTGCTTACACGGAGCTATGTTTTTGTTTACTTACATGGAGCAGTGATTTTGTTTGCTTACATGGAGCTGTATTTTTTATGTACAGTGAGCTGTTTTTAAATAATTACATTGAACTATGTTTCTGTTTATTTACATGGAGCTGTGTTTTGTTTACTTACATGGAGCTGTATTTTTTTTTATTTATTTACATGGAGCTGTGTTTTGTTTACTTATATGGAGCTGTATTTTTTATTTATTTACATGGAGCTGTGTTTTGTTTACTTACATGGAGCTGTATTTTTTATTTATTTACATGGAACTGTGATTTTCTTACATGAGCTGTGTTTTGTTTAATCAGTCAATACCATTTAGCTCCCTGAGGAGCATAGGCCTTCAACAAACACATGCCAAGTCTTCCTGTCCTGTGCCATCCGCTCAAGTTCTTTCCATGTTTTCCTCATCATTTTCACCTCTGTATCCAGTTCTCTTCTCCATGTGTTTTTTTGGACTATCTCTGCCTCTCTTTCCCTGTGGATTCCAGAACAAGGACTGCCTTGTAATGCTATCAACGGGTCTCCTCAATGTGTGTCCTATCCATCGCCAGCATCTTCTTCTCAACTCTTGTTCCACTGGCACTTGTCTGGTTCTTGTCATCAATTCCACATTTGTGACTTTGTCATACCATTTCAGTCCTTCTATTCTACGCAAGCACCCGTTTATAAAAGTCTGTAGCTTTTTGGTTGTTGTTTATGGTTGCTCTCCATGTCTCAGAGCCATACAATAGGACTGACTTGACATTTGAGTTGAAGATTCTTATTTTTGTGTTGGATTTGATTTCCCTTATTCTCCATATGTTTCCCAATGCAATGAAAGCTCCTCTTGCTTTTTGTATTCTTATTTTGATATCATTGTCTGTCCCTCCAACTCTGTCTATATTACTGTCAAGATATGTGTACGATTCTACATCCTTTAGTGGTGTTTCTTTAAGTTCAACCTTGTTATCATTTCTTGCATTTATTCTCCCAATCTTTGTCTTTTCCCTGTGTATTTTCAGGCCCACGTGACCTCTCATCGAGAATTTTCATTTTCTCTTGCATCTGATTATGGTTATGGGACAGAAGAGCCAAGTCATCTGCAAAATCCAGATTATCAAGCTGTTTAGTTACATGGAGCTGTATTATTTACTTACTTTGAGCTGTGTTTTTGTTTACTTACACTCAGTTGTGGTGTTGTTTTCTGGTCATGGGCTGTGTTTTTGTTTATTTACATTCAGCTGTGGTGTTGTTTTCTTGTCATAGGCTGTGTTTTCGTTTATTTACATTCAGCTGTGGTGTTGTTTTCTTGTCATGGGCTGTGTTTTTGTTTACTTACATGGAGCTGTATTATTTACTTACTTTGAGCTGTGTTTTTGTTTACTTACATTCAGCTGTGGTGTTGTTTTCTTGTTTATGGGCTGTGTTTTATTTTACTTACATTCAGCAGTGGTGTTGTTTTCATGTCATGGGCTGTGTTTTTGTTTACTTACGTAGAGCTGTATTATTCATACTTTGAGCTGTGTTTTTGTTTGTTTACATTCAGCTCTATTTTTATTTCTATACCTGGGGCTGAATTTTTGTTTGTTTGCATTGAGCTGTATTTTTGTTTTTTTTACGTTGAGCTATATTTTTGTTTGCTTACATTCATTCATTCATAACCCTCCACTCCCAAAGGAGCATAGGCCTTCAACAAACACATGCCAAGTCCTCCTGTCACGTGCCATCATCTCAAGTTCTTTCCATGTTCTCCTCATCATTTTCACCTCTGTTTCCAACTCTCTTCTCCATGTACTTCTTGGTCTTCCTCTGCCTCTCTTGCCCTGGGGGTTCCAGAACAAGGACTGCCTTGTAATGCTATCAACAGGTTTTCTCAGTGTGTGTCCTATCCATCGCCATCGTCTTCTTCTCATTTCTTGTTCCACTGGCACTTGTCTAGTTCTTGTCATCAGTTCCACGTTGGTAACCTTGTCATACCATTTTAATCCCTCTATTCTACGCAAGCACCCATTTATGAAAGTCTGTAGCTTTTTGGTTGTTGTCTTTGTTGTTCTCCATGTCTCAGAGCCATACTATAGGACTGACTTCACATTTGAGTTGAAGATTCTTATTTTCGTGTTGGATCCTATTTCTCTTGATCTCCATATATTTCCCAATGCAATGAAAGCTCCTCTTGCCTTTTGTATTCTTATTTTGATATCGCTGTCTGTCCCTCCAACTTTGTCTATATTACTGCCAAGATATGTGTATGATTCTACATCTTGTATTGGTGTTTCTTCAAGTTCAACCCTGTTATCATTACCTGCATTTATTCGCATTATTTTTGTCTTTTCCCTGTGTATTTTCAGACCCAATTGCTGTGACCTCTCATCAAGTGTTTTCAATTTGTCCTGCATCTGATTACGGCTATGGGACAGAAGAGCCAAGTCATCAGCAAAATCCAGATCATCCAACTGCTTAGTCAGAGTCCACTGGATTCCATTTCTGTTGTGTGTTGCCGATGATCTCATAACCCAATCTATTGCCAGCAAGAAAAGAAATGGAGACAAGAGGCATCCCTGTCGCACTCCTGTTCTTATCCCAAACGGTTCTGTAAGCTGTCCTTCGTGAAGAACTCTGCATGTCATGTCTTCATATGTTTTCTTTATTAAATTAATGATCTTCAGGGGAACTCCATAATGCCTCAACAATTTCCAAAGTGATTCTCTGTCTACACTGTCAAATGCCTTTTCGTAGTCCACAAATCCGATGTATAGTGGTGAATTCCATTCCAGACTTTGTTCAACTATTATTCTCAAAGTGGCTATCTGGTCTGTACATGATCTGTTTTGTCGAAAACCTGCTTGTTCATCTCTCAGTTTCTTGTCTATGGACTCTTTTAATCTATCAAGGATAATCCTGTTTAATACTTTTCCTGGCACTGATAGTAACATTATTCCTCTATAATTTGTGCACTCTTGTAAATTTCCCTTCTTAGGCAACTTAATCAGATATCCTTCCTTCCATTCTGCTGGTATCTCTTCCTTTTCCCAGACTTTACCAAGTAATTTATATAACATCTCTGTAGCCGTGTCGATATCTGCTTTGATGGCCTCTGCTGGAATGCCATCAGGTCCAGACGCTTTTCCATCTCTTAGAAGCTTTATGGCTTTCTTTATTTCTTCCTTCGTTGGTCTTTCACCATTAATTTGTAGCTCTTCTTCTGCTGGCTGGATGTCCGGCGGGTTTTGTGGAGCTGGTCTATTGAGAAGGTCCCCAAAATATTCTGTCCACCTCTTCTTTTGCTCTTGTATATTGCTGAGCAGTTTCCCATTCTTGTCTTTTATGAGGCAACTTGTTTGCTTGTATTTCCCTGTTAGCTTCTTTGTGCTGCTATACAGTTCTCTCATATTTCCTTTGGCTGCAGCATCTTCTGCCTCTCTTGCCAACTCCTCAATATACTTCCTCTTGTCTCTTTTGATACTTCTTTTTACTTCTTTGTTTGCTTCTGTGTACACTTCTTGAGCCTTGGCTTTGGAACTTCTGGTTTTGCTTGTGTTTAACTCTGCTTTCTTGTTTTTTCTGTCTTTTATCTTATTGATGGTTTCTGTTGTTATCCATGCTTTTTGTTGTCTTTCCCTTTTCCCCAGTATTTCTTCACATGTCTCCTTCCATACAGTTTTGACCTGCTGCCAATAGTCTTCTGTATTCTCTACATCTTCCAGCTGTTGGAGCACTTGGAATTTGTTGGATACTGTGACCGCAAATTTGTCTCTTGTTTCTTGATTTCTTAGCTGTCCTACATTATACTGTTGTCTATAATTTTGCATTGTTGGATATCTCTTGAGTTTCATTTTTATTTTGGCTATCAGAAGATGGTGATCTGATGCCACATCTGCTCCTCTATATACCTTTACATCCTGCAATGATGATCTAAACTTCTTGTTTATGCATATATGATCAATCTGATTTTCTGTTCTATGATCTGATGATATCCATGTTGCCTTGTGTATTCTCTTATGTGGAAACATGCTTCCTCCTATAGCCAGTTGATTTGAAGCACATAAGTTTGCGAATAGTTCTCCATTTTCATTCATTACTCCTAGCCCATGTTTTCCCATGACTTCTTCAAATCCGGTGTTGACTGTACCTATCTTTGCATTCATGTCACCCATCAAAATTGTGATGTCTCTTCTTTTTACTTTATCCATAATTTCCTGTAGTTTAGTATAAAATGCTTCTTTCACAGACTCTTCTTTGTCATTAGTTGGTGCATAACATTGGATGACATTTATATGAATTTTCTTTTTAGCTGTTTTGAAAGTAGCTGTTATTATTCTGGGTCCAACAGCTTCCCATTCAATGAGTGCTTTCTGTGCTTCTTTAGATAACATAAGAGCTACCCCTTCACTGTGGTATGAACTTTCGTCTTCATGTCCTGAGGACAGCACCAATTCACCTGTGATGAGTTTCTTCCTGTCTACCTCCTTCCACTTTGTTTCACACATTCCCAAAACCTCGATTTTGTATTCCCTCATTTCTGCTGCCACTTGCGCCACTTTCCCTTGTTCGTTTAATGTCCGAACATTCCAGGTGCCAAATCTGGAAGTTCTCCTAGAAGAAAGAAGGTTAGTCAGCAACACAGACTCCTTTCGGCTTTCTCTGTGTTGCATCATACGCCTCCCCGCGAGAGGACCTTCCCCTGTCTTGGATGGCTGTGTTTTATTTTCTTTATTTGACTTGTCCATATTTGTTGAAGTTTTTTGTGGTTTAAATTTTTTACAGGATGGGGTAACCGGCCCCATGCCCAACCCTCCTTAGTCGCTTTCTACGACATGCTTGGCAGGGGACAGTGTTACTATTCTTTGCTCCCCTTTCGGGCCCCTGTAACACACGGGTGATTGCTTACATTGAGTTGTATTTTTGTTTGCTTACACTGAGTTGTATTTTTGTTGACTTACACTGAGTTGTATTTTTGTTTGCTTACTTTGAGCTGTATTTTTGTTTGCTTACATTGAGTTGTATTTTTGTTTGCTTACATTGAGCTGTATTTTTGTTTGCTTACATTGAGTTGTATTTTTGTTTGCTTACATTGAATTGTATTTTTGTTTGCTTACATTGAGTTGTATTTTTGTTTGCTTACATTGAGTTGTAGTTTTGTTTGATTACATTGAGTTGTATTTTTGTTGACTTACATTGAGTTGTATTTTAGTTTGCTTACTTTGAGTTGTATTTTTGTTGACATACATTGAGTTGTATTTTTCTTGACTTACATTGAGTTATATTTTTGTTCACTTACACTGAGCTATATCTTTGTTGACTTACACTGAGTTGTATTTTTAGTGACTTACATTGAGATGGATTTTTGTTAACTTACATTGAATTGTATTTTTGTTGACTTACACTGAGTTGTATTTTTGTTGACTTACACTGAGTTGTATTTTTGTTGACTTACACTGAGCTTTAATTTTTTTGACTTGCATTTGGCTGTGTTTTTTGTTTAATTAGATGAAGATCTGTCTTATTTACTTCATTTGAGCTATTTTGTTTTGTTTAGTTACATTGAACTGCATTTATTTGTGTACCCTGAGTAAGACTTGTAAAGTTACCTCATTTTTGCTTACCACATCTTACATATTCTTATTCATCATCATCATTATCATAATCATCATCATTAACTTCAACATCATTAACATCATCATCCACATCATTAACATCATCATCAACATCATCAACTTCAACATCATTACCATCAACTTCAGCATCATCATTATCATCAGCATCATTAACACCATCAACATCATTATCATCAACATTATCAACATCATCATCATCAATTTCAACATCATTCCCATAATCATCATCATCAGCATCATTAACATCATCATTAACATCATCAATATCATCAACAACATCATCAACTTCAACATCATTACCATCATTAACATCATAATCATCATCAACATCAGCATCATCAACATCATCATCAACTTCAACATCATTACCATTATCAACTTTAACATCATTATCATCATCAGCATCATTAACATCATCATCAACTTCATTAACATCATCATCAACATCATCATCATCAACTTCAACATCATTACCATCATCAGCATCATCAATTCCAATTTAAGCTCCTTATTGAACATACAGCCACCACTACAAATGGTTCCCTTACAAAGAAGCCTGCACCAAATATTTCATGTACTGTTGCAGCGTTAGTTTCTGTAGCTATCTGAAATATTCTTATTACTAATCTCAAACTAGTGGATGGTAACTGGGGGTCCTGGCAGACCTGGGCAGCTTGTTCTGTGACTTGTGGGACAGGCTTCAGAGAGAGGAGGAGGACATGTGATAACCCACCAGCCAATTACTGTGGCCGATTATGTCCTGGGCAGACTTCTGAGAGAGGGTCTTGTGATTCCGGTGTTCTCTGTGAAGTGTGTGGTATGTTGGTACCTTAAAATGTCATGTTAACTTCTTTGATCTTTGCTATTTTCTAGAATCTTTCTCCGCCTTTTTTGCTTTTTTAATTTTTTTACACATTGTTAATCCCATTTTATTTCTGTTTATGTAATCCCAATGTTATTTCATTTTTACAATTTCGCCAATATTTATGAAGTCCCTAAAATATTTTGACCACATAAAAAGACATAACAGCTTGCTGAAGACCATAATAGAAGTAAGAGCTGAAGGTAATAATGCAAGAGGAACTCAGCACTGTAAGTGGGAAGATAACATCAAGAGATGGACAGGAAAGATTCTATCAGAGTGTACCATCAAGACAAGAGAGAGAAGTTGGAGAACCATTGCAGCCTACATTGGATGTGAAGATGGCAGCTGATGATGATGTAGCTCCAGTTTTATCCAATTTTTATTATTTTATTTCTGTTTATGTAATCCCATTGTTGTCTTATTTTCATCTTTTTATCTGTGTTTATGTAATCCCAATATTATCCCATTTTTACCATTTTATTTCTAGTTTTGTAATCCCAGAGTAATCCAGTTTTTACCATTTTATTTCTGATTGTGTAAGATCCCAATGTTATCCCATTTTGCTTCTGGTTATGTAATAATCCCAGTGTTATTCCATATTTACCATGTTATGTCTTTTTTGTAATCCCAGTCTTTTCTCATGTTCACTGCTTTACTTTTATCATTCTACTTTTGTCATTTATTTTTTAGATTACTGTTTCGAGTTTCACATTCCTGCCTAATTTGTACATTCTGCACATGCCTCACTCTTCATTCAAAGCAAAATAATATTAAAAACTGGTATTTAGTCAGTTTTACAATTGATTATAGCAAGGGTTCTCAACCTTTATTTGCTCATGGTCCCTGTCTGAGCCTCATTTACTTCTGTAGCCCCCCCCCCCCCCCACCCCCCTTTAGTCGCTGTTACCCGGAAAAAAGGTACTTTACCATCTTACTGTGGCCCCCAGAAATATAGCATGGCCCACATTTTTTTTTTTAAATTAATGAAGAAAAATATCCTGTTCAACCTCTGATGGGTTATAATTAGGATATAGTTTTCAATTCCAAATAATATGAACAATTGCCGATATGAGAAAGTGGCATCACATTTGTCAAATCTTTGTAAATAGGGAAAATCACAATTATCAATTATGCTTATAACACAAAAAAACAACGAACAAAATCAAGACGAAACTCTGAACAAGAATAATATTAAAGTGGAGGGGTGTAAAGGCCTGGTGGTTCCAGTTGTATAACTGACTATAACAGATATTTAATTGACTTTCATCTGTTAAAAGTCATATGCATTGTAAAAACAGCATCAGACCTTCACATTCCCAACCACTATATATTAACCTTTGTTCGTGTTAAATATTGTTTAACTATATTATGCAGTTCCCTAGGTCTGTCTATTCTTAACACTTCTTCTATATTTATAGGTAAGTTTTATACCTGCAAATAATCTAATATTGGTATTCTCATTTGTTCATACCTCTTACATTTTAACAAGAAATGTTCTATATTATTGTCTTGAAGACATCCTGCACAGTAAGGTTCTTCTATTCTGAACTGAATTATAGCACTATACCATCTAATTCTTTGCTATTCTTCTTCTTCACCTTTCAAATCCTAAAAGAGCAAAGGCCTTCAACAAACTTATGCCCGGTCTTCCTGTCCCGTGCCATCAACCGAATGTCTTTCAATATCTTCTTCATTGCTTTAATTTCTGTCTCCAGTTACAAAAAGTTTACCAGGCTGCACCATGTCCAACACTAAAAGACTCTATTCATTACAAAAATGTGCAGTGCGCCTAATTTCAGACAAAAACCTCACACAGTGTGTAGACCCATATACATATCTTAACTCTTACTATCCGGCAAGCCCCGTGAAGTGGCGCGGGTTTAGTACCAATTTTACGGATCGCCAGTTCAAGTGGCGCGCGACAGTAACGATAGCTAAACTAGCGCGTAAAAACGCGGTTTCAGCTCCCGTATAGTAAGAGTTAACATATTACCACTAAGAAAGCGCCTTCTCTTCAACAAAGCCAAATTCATTCACAAAATCTTATCTCAGAATGCTCCAACGTATCTGTGGCCTATTTTCAAATACAGTGGAAGACGCAGTCAACGCTAAAATAAATTACATATGCCCAAGCCTGGGCTTAACTTATTCAAGAAAAGTTTAGCTTTTTCTCCTGCTCATCTGTGGAATAATCTTCCACACGACTTAAAAAACACGCTTAGTCCATATTCATTCAATCACAGAGTTTTCAAATACATCATGAGTGCAGATTATAAGCCACCCTAATTTAGTTATATTCTTAAATAATTACATAACATCATATGTAGGTTTTAAAGATAATTTTGTCCTGTTTAGTATTAATTATGATAAGGTACTGTAAATCTGAGTAACTGTTATTGTACTGTTACAATGTTGGGATTTTATTTTATTGTATTTATTTTGTTATTTTATTATTTAAGTAATATTTAAGATACATGTGAGAATAAATGGATTCAGTATGGAAGACAAGAGAAAGGAAAAGCAGAATGTTAGACGGGCCTGCGTGCCCAATTCTAAACCCTTTGAAAATAAAGTTCGTTCTCTTCTCCAGCTCTTTCTCAAGAATAGAACTAGAGGCACATATGAAGGGGATGAATCCTGTGTTATACATAACTGTTATTGTTGTAGGTTCTTCTTTTTTCACCTTTTAACTCCCAAAAGAGCATAGGCCTTCAGTAAACCTATGCCAAGTCTTCCTGTCCTGTGCCGTCAGCTCAAGGTCTTTCCATGTTTTCTTCATCATCTTCATCACTGTCTCCTTTAAATGGCGAATGGTGCCTCAGTTGGCTGTGTGAAGCGTTCCCAAAAATGGGGCCTCCCAGATCTGGGGCAGAGTTGCGTCTCGACTCCAATGACGTTCAGTTGTGCAGCTACCTCACTGCACTATTGAATGGACATGAGGTATAACATACATATACACGTGAGGTGGCAGGGAAGCAAGCCGTAAAATTTGATTGCTGAAAATGAATGTGTCGGGTCGAAAGACGCAGATATCACAGCCTAGCTGTAAACTTGTGAAGGTATCTATATCTAATAAGAGTAGTGTATTATAGATAAACTTACTTGCTGCCACATATGTATACCTCAGTCAGAATTATTCTGGAATAGTGTGATGACTACGTTATATGTCTAGGGTATGTGTATGATGAAGTGTAAGTCATAACAACAACAGACAGATAAACAATTTAATTTATTCCACCACACTTGACAACACTGTGACACTCACATACATATAACACTCTAAGAGGATATCTTAAAGGAGTCACTGATAACTTTTCAAATAACAATATGTATTCAGTGCTGTCATGAATGTATATGTGTCCTGATTCAAATACAAAGGGAACCAGGAATCACAATCAATTTTAATTACAAGTTATATGTACAGAATTTATTAATATGATTATTGTAGTGACATATATTATTAATGGTATCCTATGTGTGTCAGTTGATATGTCACTACAATAATCATATTAATAAATCTCTGTTGGTATTTGTCATCATGACTTCAATAGTTTGTTTCTATTGGAACTAGTATTGGAGATGTTCTCAGTTCCTGGTATTAAAACAATTAAATTCCCCTCTTAATTTTAGTTTATAATGTCATTTTAAGATGGGGGGTACATAATGTTGAGCTCCATGGCCACACTCTCTTATCTTGCGTGATGACTGCAGTAAAAGACTCCTCTGCTCGATTATTTAAATGAGTTCTGGAGCCACCCCACTGGTTGCTATATGGACCAAGGAGTATGCTGTCCACCTCTGGCTTCAGCAAAGCTCTGACCAGGTGCTGCTCAATAACTTTAAGACCACGGTCCCTGAAACAAGAAGGTTGTACCTTCTACGTCAGAACTAATTTATACTCCTTTTCTACACTGAGCACAATACATCACAAACATTGAGTTCAGAGCGTTAGGCCAACTGTCAGCTTCATCTGAAATACTTTATACCAGTATTTCCCTCCCTAATGGTTACTACGCCTCTGCAATTCCAGCATTATTTCTTTCTAGTTAATAATCTAGGTGTCAGTGTACTGTTTGGCCATTCCATGCAGTTTTACTTTCCTCCGACACCTTCTGTTCAGGCTGGAGCACTATAGGCTTTACATCATGTTCGCTACTGAACCACACATATATACAGACATAAATTATCAATTTACATTCAATTTTCATTAAAAGATATTGAATATTTCAAGCTTACCACAATTCATGGAAATAATAATAAACAGTTTCGTTGACTGGCAATGAATATAGCACAACTCCGATCTGCCGATGTCCCAGGCTTTATTTTATAAAAAATATACACTGGTGCTCAACGCACTGCTTCTTAGTAGGTTTATTACAAGATGTGGCAATGAACAGACGCTCTGAATTGAGTATATTCGTAGCTCTACCCAATCAAACCATGTCTACACATCTTTTAAAAAAAGTACCCCTTTCTCACGTTTCCCCTGACAACACAAGATAGTATTTATAGTCCGACCAATCGTGTTTAGTCTTTCATTTGTTGCGCTCCAATCAAATAGGAGTTAACATGGTAGGCTATTTCCGTAACGCTATTGATTGGGTTATGAGAAACTATACCCACAATGAACAATTGGGTATAAAATGGACAAATGGAAAATTCCTGGGGGACCTGGATTTCGCAGATGATGTAGCATTCTTAAGTTCAACACCAAGACAATCCCAAGAAGCAATAAATAATTTGTGTCATCTCTCGGTTAAAATAGGTCTCCAAATAAATGCCTCTAAAACTAAAGCTATGAACTTTTCTAACGAGACCTTTGATATCATCTTGAACGGGGAAAAACTACAGAAAGTTGAAAGTATCAATTATTTAGGCAGTAAAATGACTCAGGATGGTGACACAACAAGAGAAATCCATACTAGAATTGCTTTGGCAGCTAGCGCCTTCAATAGATTATCTAACATTTGGAAATTACGATCATTGAATATACATACCAAGCTTCGTCTGTTTAATTCAAATGTTATCTCAGTGTTAACATACGGCTGTGAGAGTTGGAAATAACAAAATCATTGGAGAACAAGCTGAATACATTCGAGAACAAATGTCTTAGAAAACTCATGAACATCAGTTGGAAAGATTCAAGACTAATCGACAAATAAGAGAAGACTCTAGGCAGAAATATGTCTCCGACTATATAAGGAAAAGACGATGGTCATATATCGGTCATGTCCTACGAATGCAAAACAACAGAATACCACTACAGGCGCTCACTTGGGTTCCTGAGGGTAAGCGGAAAAAAGGAAGACCAAAAGAAACACTCAGAAGAACAATAATAAGAGAAGGAAGAACGTTGGGCCTAAATAATGTGCAAGAGCTAAGAGGAGTGGCGTCACAACGAACAACCTGGAGAGCACTGGTTTCTGCCTTATGCGCCGTGTTTGGCGCTTAAAGAATTTATTATTATTATTATTAATGTTTTTTCAAACACGTTATAAAAAAATTTTATGAGCAGAAATGATTTCATGCTGTCAGGCACCCCCACTATTTTATTTTGGCCATAACTTGGTAATTCCTAGACTATTTGCGTAACGTTTTACATATTCTTTGTCAGCAAACCCTAAGGAACCCAAATATACGAATTTAAGGGAGCTAGGTGGCTGCGTTCAAAATGTGCATTTTCTACCACCTCCTGTTCACTTCACTCCCCATGTGGTGTCTGGGTACTGTCATGTTTTCAAACGTAAACCGGTATAATGTCATAATTCCCAATAAGCGTTTTTTCAGGATTTTAAAACCTAACTCTGGTATGGGTAGTGAATTTTATCACTGTCGATTTGAAATAAAGTTAGTGCATGTGGCCTTACACGCGTGATGGCAGCAATTGTGTATCGCGCGACGCGTGTTTCGTGTTGCAGGTGTCCCTGCTTTCTGCCTCTCCCTTCTCTCTATCCTTTAGTCCATCTGTCTTTTAGTTACGCCGTGTATAAAATGGAATGAATGAAATATTAAATTTAGGTCATTGATCAGCTTGCGTATCTCAAGGTTTTTCCAAGAAATACAGTACACGTTTCATTGAAGAAAGCGTGCAGCGACACAGTAGGCTTTTACTATCAACGTGAAAGCGTTACAATTTGCCGACGAAGTAGAAAACAAGGGGGATTTCGAGTACAGGCATTGTGACAGCACTGTTCTTTACCATTCTTCTTTCCTTTTATTAAATTTATTTGTTAGGCTTTGCATTTACGTTTTAATTTATATATGGGGATTAGAATAATTCACGACACTTCCCAAGTTCTTCTTTCTCATTGGCACTCCTAACAAAGCCTTGAGTCAGAGCACTGTAGTTGTTCTTAGAAAGCATGCACTAACTCATGCGCTTCTTATGGAGCATCATGTTCACATTTTAGCATTGTCTCCAGAAAGCCTTCACCAAGCATATGTATTCTCTTACATCTGTGGTTTCTGTGGCAATTAGTTTGACATGATGGGGTTGCCAGCTGCATCAAAACCTCATATTGAAATCCCTTGATGCTGAGCATATTAGACATGCAACTATTGTCATCATTAGACAACTTTAATTGGAGATTGTTGTTGTTTAACTAGGGCTGCTGAGCTTCTCACTCTTTTGCAGTCAATACCAAGTTGAAGACTCCTTGGTTTTATCTACACTGTAGGTCTAGGCTTTTCCTGTGGCTTTTCTACCATTCCGAAATGTGTTGAGTTGAAGTCATGAGCTCCAGTTTCTCCAGCTTGGCTGGTAATTAAAGGATTGTCACATCTGGTCCTAAACTAGAAGGAAGGAGCACATGGCATACTGTGCATTCCCTGCCATCCACAAGGCTCTCCAAATATGCAGAGCTAAAATAATGTGCTCTGGCTCTGGGCTCTCCCCTAGAATTGTCATGTCCATCTCAGAGCCACTTCTCAGCTCCCCTTGCCCATCATTGGTCCATAGTGAGATCCTCCTGCATGCAGCCAACCGGGTAAAAAGCCACAGTTACTTCTGGGGCTCAAGTAACTCCTCCAAGCTTAGTGTGCAATGCTGGGCTCTCAACATGTTTCATCACAGGGGGGAATCCCTGGAAGTGTGTGGATGATTTCAAGAGTCAGTGATGGTGTAGTTAGCCTTACAGACAGGTTCACCTCCACATTTGAATACTACAGCATTATGCTTATCTGGTGGTCATATAAGGATGACTCCAGATATGCCTCCATGCATACTATTGGAGATAAAAAACTGATCACAGCAGTTGTTCCCAAATTACTGCCAATATTGTAACTGTCTGTGTGCCTTCAGATTCACTTGGTGCACATTCTTATTCTTATTTGATTTTGTTGTCATTAATATTTTCATTGTTGTCAAAAGATAAAAAGTGCCCACCGGTCAAACATGGCTGGGAAAGGACATGCACTTCTTTATCTTTGACAACAGCAACACCATCGCTGTTACCTATAACGTAATAAAAACAGCAACGTTGTCCAGAGGACAAGTTTCCATACTGCACATAGAAATAAGTAAACTCAAAGTCAATTCTGACACAATATAATCATGTTGCAATGCATGCCATATTTCATAGGTACTCGACAGGCACAAGAAGCTATCAATCAATCTCAACAACCTACCAATACTCAAATAATACTAACATCATTTCTGGCACTACAACAACCTCCTAGATCAGAAACAACCTCTATCATTACAGCAGCAAAAACAACACAACAGAAATATTCCTTCAACAGCCAGGGCACATTTCTGCTTTCATGCAGGGTTCCTGAAAGGGGCCCAGCTGCAGTGGTAGCTACATGCTTCAGAAGAAGTATAAAAGGGAACTCATGATCATGAATATAATCAGTAATGAAATATGTATTAATTCTAGTATTGTTTAATATTGTTAACTAAATTTTACAGTTAACGGCAATTGGGGTGCATGGAGCCCCTGGTCTTCATGTACTGCCTCTTGTGGTGAAGCAGTGGTAGAAAGAACGCGGCTGTGCAATAACCCTCCTCAGAACTACTGTGGATCCTCTTGTGAGGGCTCATCTAAGGATATCAAACAAGAGCGCTGCGGACCTCCTCGAAGTAAGAGACAATAAAAGCCATGTATTTTTGCTGCGGTGTTGATTTGTTTTTGCCGTCAGTTTTATTCATAATTTTACATTCTGTTTTTATTTAAATTTTGTTTTGCTTTTCTCATTTTCATATTTGGGTCATTGTTCTTCTTCTTGTTCTTTTTTTTCATGGCCCTAGTGCTGTTTGTATAACTGTTGATTCTTGTGCGTTAGTTTTTTTTTTCTTTTTAGTGTTTTTCTGTTCTTGCTTATTTTAATATAACTTGCTGGTTGCTTGTCTTTTTATTGCCCATGCTGTCCTCTGTTTATTTCTCTCTTGACTTGTTGCTGCTTTCATTACTCTGTTCCATTTTCTTCTTCTTTTCTTTTATGTTTTACATGTTTGCTTTTGTCACTGTTTTCCGTGTATTCTAGCTCAGGTCTATGCTGTCTCACTACTTCCTCTGTATTTTAGCTCAGGTCTGTGCTGTCTCACTACTTCCTCTGTATTCTAGCTCAAGTCTGTGCTGTTTCACTACTTCCTCTGTATCCTAGCTCCAGTATTTGCTCACTACTTCCTCTGTATTCTAGCTCAAGTCTGTGCTGTCTCACTACTTCCTCTGTATTCTAGCTTAAGTCTGTGCTGTCTCACTACTTCCTCTTTATCCTAGCTCCAGTATTTGCTCACTACTTCCTCTGTATTCTAGCTCAAGTCTGTGCTGTCTCTCTACTTCCTCTGTATTCTAGCTCAAGTCTTTGCTGTCTCACTACTTCCTCTGTATCCTAGCTCCAGTATTTGCTCACTACTTCCTCTGTATTCTAGCTCAAGTCTGTGCTGTTTCACTACTTCCTCTGTATCCTAGCTCCAGTATTTGCTCACTACTTCCTCTATTCTAGCTCAAGTCTGTGCTGTCTCACTACTTCCTCTGTATCCTAGCTCCAGTATTTGCTCACTACTTCCTCTGTATCCTAGCTCCAGTATTTGCTCACTACTTCCTCTGTATTCTAGCTCAAGTCTGTGCTGTCTCACTAATTCCTCTGTATTCTAGCTCTAGTCTTTGCTGTCTCACTAATTTTTCTGTATTCTAGCTCCAGTATTTGCTCACTACTTCCTCTGCATTCTTGCTGCAGTATTTGCTGCCTCACCATCCTTAATGCTGCTTATGTTCATGTATCTGTTCTTGTCCTTCACGTTATAATTTTTTTGCCATTCTTTGTTTGTTTTACCAAATAGCCTCTTTATTAACTTTATTCCTCAATGGAATATTGTAATCAGTTGATGGTCAGTGGTCATCCTGGTCAAGCTGGTCTGAGTGCAGCGTGTCTTGTGGCATAGGTTCAATACTTCGCTCCAGAACGTGTAGCAATCCAGCTCCAAATGAATGTGGACTGTCCTGTCCAGGGCAGACAGATGAGAGGGTCACCTGCAGGGGGACTGGTCTCTGTGACTGTGGTCAGTATTAGATTTAAAGTTTCTCTTTTGATGTTTCTATTTTTATGTTTTCAGTTTCCTGTCCCAGCTCCACATTTCCTACAAAAACTGAATCTACCTTTGATCTATCTCTCGTAGATCATTTCATTTCCTCATCTTGCTGTCTCTTTCACTCTGTCTCCCTCTTTCTCTATTATTTTTTCCTTTGTGCATACAATATTTATAAAAACATTTTAATTCGAATGATAATTGTCTCCTATGGTAATCTGGTCTGAATTCAAATAGAACAGATGGCAATGCTTCCCTTTTTTATGCTAAAATAATAGAATATACTTTAGAGGAAGGCCACCAAAATATGGATTGATGGAGTTATGAAGTTTATATCTGTGGACTTATCGCCACACAAACTAATAACGTGCCAGTGTATCTTATTTCCAGCAATGGACAGCAACAGGAAGACCAGAAATGGAAATATTGATTTTTAAAAAATAAAATTAAATTAAATAAAAAAAAAGGTAAAGAATCCCGTTATATGCCCATTGAGGCATATTGGGAATATGGTGTTAGGCCCATATTTTCTTGACCATCGGCACACTAGGAGTGATGTGGTCAGCATCATGCTGGCTGCTTTAACCTTCCCAGAGTTGCTCTGGTACCCAATTCATGAGGCTGGGTCCACCCCAGAGCCATTTGCGGTTTAAAAAAGCCCACCTCAACTGGGGATTGAACCTGGACCGCTGAGCTGCAGCCATTGTATCTTATTTCCAGCAATTGACAACAGAAGAAGCAGAAGTGGAAATACTGATTTAACCTTGCTTTTCTTCTTCATCTTTGATCCTTAGCCACCTACCTTCAAAGCAGTTAGTGGCTATCACGCCTGGTGGCATCTTGTAGGGTGGCAACAAACTGCTTCCACTTTGCTTGGTCGGCAGCCATCCTTCGTGCAGTGCCCCAGCTCTGATTCACTCTTTGCATCTCAGCCTCCACAGTTCTCCACCACGTTATTTTTGGTCGGCCTCTCTTTCATTTTCCTTCCGGGGTCCATAGCTTAGCTGTTCTTGTGATGGCATCAGGGTCTCTTCTGAGGACATGGCCAACCCAACTCCAGCATCTGCCAGTTATGATGGTGTACATGTCCTCTTGGTTGCTCCGAGTAAGCAGTTCTTGGTTGGTGATGGTATTCAGCCAAAAGATTTGGTGAATTTTCCTTAGGCCTAGATGAAATTATCATGCTCGGAGATTTCAATGCCAGAGTTGGAAATGACCATGCTAGATGGGGTGGAGTTTTCGGATCATAAAGGCAGCTGCTGCAGAAGCATTTGGTGAAGTTCGACTTGGGAATAAGAGAAAGAGGACACCTTGGTGGACAGAGGAAGTCAAAGAGAAAATAAGAGAGAAGAAAATGGCATGAAAACAATACTTAGGAGCTAAAAACACAGCGGACAAATAGAGAAATATAGAGAATATGTGATACTCAGACCAGAAGCAAAGAACAAGGTGCTAGCAGCAAAACAGAAGTCCTGGGAAGAATTTGGAGAAAAGCTAGAAAAAGATGCACAAGAAAACCAGAAATTGTTCTGTAAGACCCTAAAGAACATGAGGAAGGAAAAAAATGCCCTCTCAAATTTATAAAGGACAAGCAAGGCAAATTGCTTACTGCCCGGAAGGAAGTAATGGAAAGATGGAAAGAATATTTCTCAGAACTCCTTGATGGTGAGCAAGGTCAAGCATCAGAAATGATAACCACTAGAACAGAAGAGGAAACCAATGGTGATGAAGATGACATAAAGATGGAAAAACTGAAGGCAGCACTGGAGAAAATCAAGATGGGCAAAGCAGCAGGGCATGATGGTATAACACCAGAAATGGTTAAGTACAGGCAGCGTGGTGCAACAAGACCATACCAAAGGATTGGGAGATTGCCATCATAACACCAATTTTCAAAAAGGGTGACAATCGACAATGTGGAAACCATAGAGGCATATCCCTTCTCAGTGTCCCTGGTAAAATCTACTCTAGATTTCTAGAGCAGAGACTCCAACGCCTAGCTGAGCCACAATTGGATGAGGTCCAGTGCGGATTCCAAGCTAACCAAAGTACTCAAGACCTAATCTTCACACTCAGACAGCTGAGTGAAAAGGCCCTTGAGTATAAGAGTGAGATCCATCTTTGTTTCATAGATCTGGAAAAGGCGTTTGACAGGGTCCCCTGGAGCAAACTTTGGGACTGTTTGGCAGGGAAGAACGTTCCAGCACCTCTGATTCAGGCTATACAGAGCTTCTACAAGTCTTGCAGAAATTATGTGAGGACAGCAAACCATAAGTCAGAAGGGTTCAGGACCACTACTGGTGTAAGACAATGTGATATCCTGTCACTTTATCTTTTCATACTCCTCATGGACGATGTTATCAAGGCATGTCAGGAGAGAACAAGAAAGTATTCAGTGGGGTACTGGAAGATGAGACAGGTCTATATTTCAGAGCTGGCATTTGCTGATGATGTTGCCCTGATTGCTAAATCAGAGGCACATCTCCAATCCAACCTGCAAGTCTGGAAGGAAGAGCTGGAGAAGAGAGGGATGGTCATAAGCAGCTCTAAAACAAAATCCATGGTGATATCACGAGAAGAAAAAAGACATCAGATTAAGCTGGGAGAACAGGTCCTGGAGCAGGTCGACCACTTTAAATATCTCAGAGCTATTATAGACCGAAAGGGAAGCATCAAAGACGAGTTGGCCACTCAAAAAGCAGCAGCTGGGAGACTTTTTCATGCCATAAATCGAGGATTCCTCAGCAAGAGAGAGGTTGGTAAGAAAACGAAGATGGCTGTATACTGCTCCACCTATGTCCCAGTCTTCACATTTGGATGTGAGTCATGGACAATGACTACAACCCACAAAAGCCAGATCCAAACCTCAGAAATGAGGTATCTGAGGAAGGTGGTTGAAGTAACAAGAAAAGACATGGTCCGCAACCAGACGATACGTCAAGGCCTAAAATCCCACCCCCTGCAGACCTAAGTAGAACAGTCCCAACTAAGATGGTTTGGCCATGTCTGCAGAATGGGAGAAGACCGGCTACCACGACAAGCATGGGAAACAAAGAGCCAGGAATCCAGACCCCCAGGATGACCCAGAGTCCGCTGGGAGGACAACATTAGACAATCTTTGAAGGACCGAGGACTAGAATGGAACCAGGCCAGGAGGAAGACAGCCGATAGGATAGTCTGGCGCTCTCTCTTCCAAACCTCTACACCTCACGGTAGGAGGGGAACAACTAAGTAAGTAAGAATTTTCCTTAGGCACATTGTGTGGAAAGAGGACAGTTTCGGCATTTCCTTCTCTGTTACTCTCCAGCATTACGCACCATAGAGAAGCACATAAAGTACACAGCTCTCATATAATCTTAATTTGGTGTTTGTGCTGGCTTTTATAAGTGAAATATTATCATCATCATCATTATCATCATTATCATTATCATCATCATCATCATTATTATCATCATCATCATTATTATCATCATTCTTTTCCTTTACGCTCCTTATAGAGCATGGAGCCACCACACAGCTGGTCCCCTTGCAAGAAACCTGCACCAAGCATTTACATGCTCTTGAAGCAGTGGCTTCTGTGGCAGCCTGTTTTACATAATGAGATTGCCAGCCACATATTAGTCACCTTGTACAGCATGCCTGACACGGCTGTTTGTGCCCTATACCAGAGCGCTCTTTTAGTTTCGGTGACCGGAATTCTGACACCGGGTATAAAATTTTGTGTGCACCGTAAAAAGACTATTTTAGTTTTTGGCGGGGAAAATCAGCTGATGTGTGAGTAAAATCAGTAAAATATAAATCATTACACACTCGTTCTGGATAAACACAGCGCTAAAATTCTTTTGTGTACTATAACTTTGTTCTGTGTTCTATTTTTTATTGCATTTTTATTTGTTTGAAATTAGTTTTGACGGAGTTACAGACTTTTGAAAACAGCGTCATCATTTAAGGAAATTCATAAAATAAGTAATCTTTTTATTAATTTAATATCTAAAAATCGGCCCATTCGTTTGAGTTTATAATTATAAAGACTTCTCGAAGGGAAGCTAAAGATTATTTCCACATACTTTTTTTTTTGGTTTCATATCTTGAGAATGTGTGGTAGTCAGTTTTGTGAGTGTGGCATTACAAGAACAAGCATATTGTCACCAGATTTTATAGCATTTAAATCCCTTTAAACGCATTCCTGATACCCACAAATCTTAAATAAGGTAGTAAAAAAATAACTTTTTGTAAAGCACCATCTGTTTTTGCATTTTCATTCATTTATAATGATATTTAGCTACGTATATAAGCGTCAGAAAACATGTAAAGCTATAGATAGATTACTTCCACATAATTTGATCTATCTTTCAAGTCTTGTTAATCTTCTATTTATAATATGAATTTTTTTTTTAATTGTGTGTGAGATAAGGACTGTTCCATTGGTGTTCTTTGGTAGACAATCCTGTGCACACGACGGCTGCCAGCGAATTCTAAGTAACTGTTTGTATATCTTCTTTCATTCAAAGTTACAATGCAGGTAGTAAATTTAGAGAAACCAAATTCTAAATCTAATACCATCCTTTTATCAATGGCTAGAGTCAGAAATCATTGCCACAGATATCTCACACAAAAAGTTTATAAAGATCTTACAAGAGCAATCATTACACAAACACTGAAAATTACAGACAAACAAGATATAACTAACATAGCTTTTATTGCCCAAGAACAATTCAACTCACTGAAAGAAGCATTTGAGAAAGTACACAACAAAATATCACACAGTAAACCAATTAGTAAAGAATCAATAACAGCATCGATAGAGACTTATATGTCTTTGTTCAGAAAGTTATTCCCTAGTAAGACAATTCATAAACAGCACATATTAGAAAAACATTGCGCAGACTGGATCAGAACTCATGATGTATGATTGAGATAATTGTTAGCTCTCGTGTTCTGGGGACAATTGGGTGTGTTATTTTAAGGTTATAAATGTGGACATGCAATTTAAACTTTCAATAATTAATGTTTGACGCATGAAACCAAAACAAAACTTTGATATCCATTTTCTGCAGGTTTTCTACTTTTGATTTCTGTAATTTGTTATGCATGTTGATTGTGACCGTTTTAGTGTAAATTGAATTAGAAACAAACCATAACAAAATGTAAAAAAAAACCGTAAATTTTACACTGTTTCAGACTATTATATCTTCTGTTCTAATTGTGATAAAATGTTTGTTCTTGTTCTAAAATTTACTCTAACATTTCTAGTCTAGCTTTACACAAAATTAAAGCCGGTATTTATAATAATAAAGTAGCATAAAAGCAATTCAAACATGTTTTGGGGACAATTGGGTGTGTTATTTTAAGGTAATAAATGTGGACTTGCAATTTAAACTTTCAATAATTAATGTTTGACGCATGAAACCAAAACAAAACTTTGATATCCATTTTCTGCAGGTTTTCTACTTTTGATTTCTGTAATTTGTTATGCATGTTGATTGTGACCGTTTTAGTGTAAATTGAATTAGAAACAAACCATAACAAAATGTAAAAAAAAAAACGTAAATTTTACACTATTTCAGACTATTATATCTTCTGTTCCAATTGTGATAAAATGTTTGTTCTTGTTCTAAAATTTACTCTAACATTTCTAGTCTAGCTTTACGCAAAATTAAAGCCGGTATTTATAATAATAAAGTAGCATAAAAGCAATTCAAACATGTTTTGGGGACAATTGGGTGTGTTATTTTAAGGTAATAAATGTGGACTTGCAATTTAAACTTTCAATAATTAATGTTTGACGCATGAAACCAAAACAAATCTTTGATATCCATTTTCTGCAGGTTTTCTACTTTTGATTTCTGTAATTCGTTATGCATGTTGATTGTGACCGATTTAGTGAAAATTGCATTATAAACAAACCATAACAAAATATAAAAAAAACGTAAATTTTACACTATTTCAGACTATTATATCTTCTGTTCTAATTGTGATAAAATGTTTGTTCTTGTTCTAAAATTTACTCTAACATTTCTAGTCTAGCTTTACGCAAAATTAAAGCCGGTATTTATAATAAAAAAAGTAGCCTAAAAGCATTAATTAAGCCCTATCAAAAGTAAACATCGCCACATGTTTTTCCCATTAGGAAGCTGACCACGTGACCTATGTCAAGTGGGCTATAAATAGCGCGGTCGGGGAAAAAGGGGAAATAACTAAAAGATCGCTCGCAAACAGCCGTGCTGAGGGTGCAGTAGTTCCATTCTGTCCTTGTCTAGAGGGAGATAATAATGTCAGTTATTTGTATGTTGAAGACAGATGTAGATTGCTTGGCCCTTTAGCAGTATATTTAGTAATATCAAACAATCTGGTCTGTAGCACAGAAAGACTGGACACCCTGGGAACCATGGAGTGGTTGCTCTGCAACCTGTGGCTACGCAACCAGAAGAAGGTCAAGGTCATGTGTTGTGGTTCAGTCTGGAAATGACTGTGGTGATGACTGTCCAGGAAATAGTCAGGAAGAAATTGTGTGTGAGGGCTTGGCTCCATGCCAGTGTAAGTACATTAGCTATGGCGATTTTATGATGCAAGTTTTGTTATTCACATGCTAATTAGTTGTAATTACACAATGGTATCTGCATTTTTTAACTCTTAGTATACGAGCTGCCTTTCATGACTACCATTACAGATTTTGCAATAAATAATTTATTTATAAAGATAACATAAGTGTTATATATCAAAATGTGAAGAAATGAAACCCCTACATCATGCACATAACTAAATTGATCAGTGGTTTGAAACATTCATTCAGCTATAAATTTTCGCTATTGACGGGGATCGATCATCGGCCTCTCTAGAAGGCCACTCGTATATTAAGAGTTAATGTTTATGGAAAAGACATAAGAATATTCAGTAACCTTTATTGGGAACGACTTGCGACAGTACGATCTGGCATGAATTACTCACTATATATAAACATTAAGAGAGATGTGAGACAAGGTTGCATATTGTCTCACTGCCTATTTAATATCTAAACAGAAAAAATTTTCAGACAGATACAGGAAATACCAGGACTGAACATCGGTGGAAGATCAATAAACAACCTCATATATGCAGATACTACAGTTTTGTTAGGTGAAAGTGAACGGGACTTACAAGATCTAGTGAAGCAAGTAAACAGCATAAGTCATCAAAATGGACTGGACACTAACAGTGAGAAAATGAAATCTATGATAATTAACAAAACAGGGGATAAGCCAACGTTAAAGATAAGAATAAATGGAAAAATCCTGGAACAAGTCAAGTATTCTCATATCTTGGTCAAATAATAACAGATGTCAGATGTGAAACAGAAATCAAGAAGTGAGTTTGAATGGCCAAAGCCACATTCAACAACATGAGACAGATATTAACATCTAAACAACTAACTCACAAATTCAAACTGAGAATCATCAGATGCTGTAAATATTCTTCATCACTGTGTAGTGTAGAAACATGGACAATGAACAATCAGAGGAAAGAATTGAGACCTTTGAGATTTGGATATATGGAAGAATTGGGCACGTCTCATAGAAAGAGAGGAAAAGAAATAAAAAGGTCCTAGAAAACCTAGGAATGAAAAGAGAGTTAATGAAAATCAAAATTAGACAGCTAAAATATTTTGGCCATGTAAAAAGACAACGTCGGCATCTGTGGCCTAATGGATATGAACGCAGTTTCATAATCCAGATATACCAGGTTCGAAACCTGCTGCAAGCGGTTTGGTAGCAGATCACTTTGTGTGGATTTTTAACAATGGTATAAGCGCCGTACCGTTCAGAAAGCAATGGCAAACTACTGAATGAAAAAATTGCCTAGAAAAATCACAAACAGCCAATAAAAGCTGGAGTTGATTGCCACGTCCTGTAAAGGATAAGCAACTAACTTTTAAAAAGACAACACTTTAATAAAGACCATAATAGAAGGAAGAATGGAAGGCTAACGTGCAAGAGTTAGACCATGCTATAAGTGGGAAAATGACTTCTGGGGATGGACAGGAAAGAGTCTATCAGAGTGCACCATCAAGACAAGAGACAGAAGGTGTTGGAGATCCATTGCAGCCGACCTTCAATGTGGGGATGGCACCTGATGATGGTGAGCTGCATCTCGAAGAGTGGAGCAAGTCATGTGAGAATTTAACGACCTACAGACAGGTCATCATCAGCCTTGGCAGAGAATGCGGAGCTTCGAGCAATGGGAAAGCAGAGCTAGAAATTGATCAGCTGATGAATGATAATACCGAAGATGATGATGCCATTGTGTACACTGATGGGTCTATAGTCTGTGGTGAGAACTCAGGATGGGGCTTCTTGGCTAGAGTTAAGGGTAGGATCGTCGCTGAACATAGCATGGCTTACATAACAGCAACCTCCAGCATGAGAATGGAGGTAGAGACAGCTACTGCGGCTTTAAGGTGGTTGTCTGAAACTTTTTTAACGACGGCAGTCATTGTGCCAGACTCTCCGTCCATGTGTCGGAAGATCCAAAATGGATGCTGCTACAGCAAAAATGGAAAACCTCCATAGAAGTCTTGAAGCTTCAGGAACTGGTGTAGATCTACTGTCCTGGTCATGCCGGTATGCGCGGCAATGAAAGAGCTGATAGATTACCTTCAAGAGCTCCTATAGTAGGTGCATTGGATATGGACAAGGGAGAGATACTGAGGACAATTAATGATCGCCTGTTAGAGAATGATGCTGCAAATGATGAATCATCAAGGCTAAGATTGCTGGAGTTTGGCATCAGGCGTAAGACTTGCAGGGATGAATGTATGGGAGGATGCATCCGGCACATATACAACCAGTGCACGACAGGAACAGTTAGCATTCATACCCTTTGACGTTTTCTGAGGGAGACTGAGCACCTATGGGTTTGCCCAGAGTGCACTGACGTCGATTCTGAACAACAATAACAATGCATCTCGAAGTTTGTCTATAATAGATGTACAATACATTTAAGAAGTTACAGACTTTCATTAATGGCTGCTTTCAGAGAGTAGAAGGTTTGAAATGGTACTAAAAAATCATAAATGTCGTACCATTAAAATACATCATAATCATGTTTTAAAATGTTACAGCATGGGGCCAGTGGTCCGCATGTTCTGTCACATGTCGTGGCCGTGGTATCAGAGAGAGATTTATTACAACCACCAGGCTTGTTGGAAGGGGTGATGTGACAGTAGAAACTAACGAGACAAGGAGGGAGGTTGAAGAATGTATCGTCACTGAGCCAGAGTGTCCAAGTAGGTCAATTAATTAAGTCACCAAACTTTTTAAATTTCGTTTTCAATTTTTTTATCGGACATTCACATCATCTCTGTACTTTATTTTGTTCCGCCAAGAATTTCTGAAAGCCAGACACCCCTGGCTTCTCCATCCTTCTCTCCCTTGTTAAAAACGCGACAGATGTGAGACTGCCATTTTGGGGCAGGTGAGGACGCACACACACATACATATGCACATTTCACACAGTTTGACACTTTTTTATTCTCTTTATTTCTTCTTCTATTTGGACTGATTGGAGGGATGATATGATTCCATATTCAGATAATGGAAATTAAAATTTTTGTCTTGAATTAAAGGTATCCTAATTAAAATCCATCAGAGGTTGAACGGGATATGTTTTTTTTTTTTTTTCATTTAAAAAACATTTTTCAGAAATCCTTATTTTGTACATTCTATAATTAGACATAGTTATATGCAGTGACTAATATGAGGTTGTGCGTGAGGCTGACGACCTCATCATGTTACAACAAATGGCTACAGAAACCTCAACAGCAGGAGCATATGAATGTTTTGATGCAGGCTTCATGCTAGAGGGCCTAACTCGGTGGTGGCTCCCATACTCCATGAGGAGCGATTAGCCAGTTTTCCATTTTCTTGATCTCTCTTTAAGCAGAGTCTGCCAACTTTTTAACAGTTTCAGCTTTTTTTTTTCTATCTATGGAAACTTTATTCTGTTCTTCACAGTATTTGGTAATATGTTCTTCCTGATCCCTTTCTTTTCTGTCTATGGAAACTTTATTCTGTTCTGTTCACAGTTTTCTGTCTATGGAAACTTTATTCTGTTCTGTTCACAGTTTTCTGTCTATGGAAACTTTATTCTGTTCTGTTCACAGTTTTCTGTCTATGAAAACTTTATTCTGTTCTGTTCACAGTTTTCTGTCTATGGAAACTTTATTCTGTTCTGTTCACAGTTTTTGGTAATATGTTCTTCCTCATCCCTTTCTTTTCTGTCTCTAGATCCCTTCTATGTGTCTTTTGTTGGTGTCTCTCCACCTCACTTACCCTGGGAGATCCCAGAACAAAGACTGCCTTGTAATGCTATCAACAGATGTCCTCATTATGTGTCCTATCCATCGCTAGTGTTGTCTTCTCATCGTTTGTTCCACTGGCAGTTGTCTGTTTCTTTGTTGTGAGTTTCACATAAGTGACCTTATTACACCATTTCAATCTTTCTTTTCTATGCAAGTACTTACATGTATTTATGACAATCTTATTTGTGAATTTAAGCACTGTCCTAAGAATAGTGCTGAAAATTCCTCTCAGCATTGTGAGTGTCAAGATGTAATATTTGAGAAAGTGCAATGGTTGTATGCTCCTGGGGGAGCGAGGTTTATAGCGTGCGTTGTTGTGGCAAATGTGAATGCAATGTAAGTCGAGTTGAACGTTTGTGAGCTGCATGTGATCTTTGCATGAGCAGCTGAACTCTGTTGTGACATGTGACTAAAGTAGAAGTTATTATTGGCTATAGTAAGCCTGGTGTTCACAACGGGCTGATCACCCGTTTGCCAGTCACTGATTACGGAAACAACAACAAACGGATTGATTTGTCGTTGCCCTAAAGACGCCATTAGGCGTGATGGGAACAACGGCTAAGAAAATCTATTCGTTGTTGCCCTTAAGACGCCACTAGGCGTAATGGCCACTGACTGCTTTGACGGTCGTTGGCTAAGGACGGAAGAAGAAGAAGCCTGGTGTGTGGAAGGTTAAAAGGTTAGGAAGTTTGTGTAAGGGGATTTGACAGGACCGGACTTGTCCCATTGTTGCTCTTGTGTGGAAGAGCTTGTGTCTGTCATGTGGTTTTTGTTGTTGCAAAGATCAATGTTATTTCTGATCTTAGAAGTTTTTGTGGTCCCAGAAATTATGTTAGTATTATTTGAGTACTGGTATGTTGTCAAGATAGATTGCTAGTTTCTTGTGCTCATATATATGGCACTTATTTATTGCTATCTACAGTGTGGAAACTTGTCCTCTAGTCTACATTACCAGTGTTGTTACTGTTAGATTAGTGGTAACAGCGATGGTGTCACTGTTGTCAGGGACAAAGGTGTACGTGTAAGCACCTTTTTATCTCGTGACAGTGAGCATATATTTTAACAGTTAAAAATATTTTTTTTTTCAAATTACTTGTTTGGAACATCAGGCATTTCTCAAGAAAGACTAGTAAGCCTTGCTATGGTTGCCATTGAGAACAAAGTATGTGCCCAGATGTCAGTGAATTCCCTTCTTCTTCTTCTTCTTCTTCTTCGTACACTCTCAGACGTCCACTTGAATGTTTTCAAAGAAAGCAGTAGTTGAGGCTGTTTGAATCCCTGTAAAGCTTTTCCACGAAAGGAGATGACGACGGCCATATGCGCTTTCTCTGTACCGCATATACGGGGCAACTTTAAAGCAGATGTTCAGCAGTCATTTTATCAGTGCCACAGTTACACTGATCGGTAGTTCCTATCTTTAGCTTGTTGACTTCCCTTCTAATTTTGTGATCACGAAAGCACAAAAAGCTTAAAAGTTGTGATCTTTTGCAAATTTAAATTCATTATATAACCAATTTTTTGTTGTTGCTTCGGCCATATTAACACTTTAACTATGATTGCATGCTAAGTACTTACTAGTGAGTACTTTATTCATCTCAACACTATAATTTTATTATTACAATATTCTATTTGCTCTGTGCAGGTCCCAGGGGGGTCTGTTAAGAGACAACGCAAGAATAGCACTACTGTACCCCCCAGGCATGTCGCACCAGGTGACTAATATGAGGTTGTGGATGGGGTTGGCAACAGCATAATGTGAAACCAGTTGCCATAGAAACCACTACTGCAGGAACTTGTGAATGCTGGGTGCAAGTCTCCTGTAAGGAGACCTAGCTACAGTTGTGGCTCCATGCTTTGTAAGGATCACAAAGGAAAATGATGATAAATGCTCGGTTTGAAATAAAAACAGCATCTGGAGAGTTTGTAAAGGAGTCTGGGGTTAACAAAATAAGATGGGGAGGGCGGAGAGGTTTGCTTACCATAACTATTAATGAGGGCTGAGAGCACCAAGTTTTAGGTTGCAGTGAGCACAAAAAACCTTGGCACCAACACTATTTAGAGCAGGGCTTGGCATAAGGTAGATCTCAATGAACCAGTAGATCAGAGGGGATGTTTGTGGTCAGAAAAAATGAGATAGATATGAAGCATAAAAGTTTACCATCAAGGCAAAAGATTTTTTTTTCAAAATGTTCCTGTTGGAGATACTTTATAGCAGGTGTCATCGTGATGGAGATCTAGAACTACTGGAAGATCTCAGGGGATGATTTGGTAGATCTCTAGGTGATAGAAGAGAGAGTGCAGCATCCCCAGGATTAAAAGTTACATTTTCAACATCCCCAGTAGAAACTCACAAGCTAGCTTACAAAATTCACTTAAATTATGAACTGCATGAAGTAAGGCAACAGCCCAAGCATGTGCCCTGGAGAGCACATCAAGCTTCACCCTATCAAAACAACAGTTGGGCGACCACAGCTGAGGTTCAAAGATGTGTGCAAGAGAGACTTGAGGACACTAAATCCAGCAACCTGGGAGAATGAAGCCGCCAATCACACCCAGTGGCTATGATCTCTATGGCACCACATCAGATTGGATGAAAAGAAGTTCTCATGGCAAGCAGAAAAGAGAAGAAAATATCAAAAGGAACACCAGGAAATAAACAGCTGAGGGCTGTCATCTCAGGGGCACATTCACATAGTCAGTAATGACTAAAGGGGCTAACTATTATGAAATAGGAGCATTATCTTTTCCTTGAAAAAAGTTAACATTTAGTAAAATATCATTTAGTTTGAATTATTCGTGGGTTTAAAAAGAAAAACAAATTGCACTAAACAGATCCTCAGGCAGAGATAATAGTTATATATAGGCTGCATTTATTCTAAAAAGGAGCCATGGTTATGCTGTGGTTAATGCACAGGCTTCCTAACTTGGTGGTCCATGGTTCCCCAATTGAGGTGGGATTTTTTAGACTGCAAACTCCGTGGTGAACCCAGCCTCATGAATTGGGTACCAGAGCAACTCTGGGAAGGTTAAGGCGGCTGGCATGATGCTGACCACATCACCCCTAGTGTGCCGATGGTCAAGAAAATATGGGCCTAACACCATATTCTTAATATGCCTCAGTGGACGTGTAACAGGATCCTGACATGATTTTATCATGGTAGATCTTTAGAGAGCTCACTGTTTCTGAAGAAGATCTGCACAGTTCCTGGGTTGCCTGAGGCTGGTTTTGACCATATAAATATTACTTTTCAACAGTCAGAAGGGTTAGTTGTAAAGAATGAATAGTAACAGATATGTATTTCTTGTTTTTAAATATCTTACAGTATGGAGTCAGTGGTCTGCATGTTCTGCTACCTGTCGGGGTCGAGGTCTTAGAGAGAGGATCATCGCCACTTCATCAAAGGAGGTTGGCACGGGAGATGTGCCGGTTGAAACAAATGCCACCAGGAAGGAGGTTGAGGAATGCATGGTCTTGGAACCTGAGTGTTCATGTAGGTCCCTATTTTCATTGTCATCATCATCACCTTTCAGCTCCGTGTGGAGCACAGGGCCTCAATGAAGAAATGCCAAGTTCTCCTGTCCTGTGCCATCTGCTCAAGATCTTTTAATATCTTCTTTATCCCTGTCATGCCTTTTTCCAGTTTTCTCCATGTGTTTTTTGGTCTCCTATTTATCTTACCCTGGGAATTTCAGAAAAGGAACTGCCTTGTGATGCCATACCTGTTGTACGTTTTTGCTGTAGGCCTATACGTTTTTTTGATACTTTTAACTATTTTCTAACCTAGGTGTATTTTTAAATCCCTGGATTTCTCTGCGTCTGTTTTTTACACGAGGTATTCCCAGTGTTACGCACAGATATTTTTTCCGAAGACATTGTATAATCATTTTTCTAAAGACATTGTATAATCATTTTTCTAAAGACATTGCATAATCATTTTTCTAAAGACATTGTATAATCATTTTTCTGAAGACAGTGTATAATTAGCTTGTCTGAAATGCACACTTTAATTTTTTCGGTCAAAGCTAGATAACTCTAGTTTGACTGAGATTACCATTTTCAATGATGGTTACCTTCTCTTGTGACGGGACACGTCGGTCCATATTTTTTGAACGATGTGTGACCATTCTCCTTATATGGTAGTATCGGTCAACTGTTTCTTGGAATGACTGAAACCAGTGTTGAGGTCTTTATTCCTGTCCATATAAGGCGCGATTCTATTACAAATCTTTATCTGGAATGTTCCTACATCGTCTCGTTTGATTCTTACTCAAGTGTATGCGTTCTGCGCATGTCCGGACGTTAGGTGTGTCTGGGAAGCTTTCCTGTCTGGGAGTCGATGGAAAGTTGTGAAGCAGAGAGAACGCTTCTTGCGTCTCTGTGATTCTTTGATAGGGAATTAGGAGCCCTATTGTGAGTTAGTTTAGCTTACAAGGTCCTTCCCTTGATTATTCAAAAACGCCTGGAGGCGTATGTTTTTGTGGTGTTGATTTCGAAACAAGGTAATACCTCATTTACGTCTCAAATCTGTAATCTAACTTTATGTTTGACAATGGTCGATCTCTGCTCACTTACGAATTACAGAAATAGAGGTTCTTCTACTAGAAGTCACGCCCCAGGTATTTTCATACCTGAGATCAATATGTACACGGGTCATACTTAGCCCGAAGGACAGTTCTATGAACGTCGCTATGTCAGCGACTGCACCTACGTCGAGGTTAGACTTAGGAATGCTTGTAAAGGTCAGCTTGACCTATACTCCTGGAACACCATCCTCGTGCGACTTATGATTAGACTCATTTAGCACATCTGAACAGTGAGAGGAGTATTGATGCACTTTTTGTAATATTGGAGCCAACAGTATAATCCCTTGGCGCCATATCATTATTTGAGTATATGCCAAATGCATTGATGAACATAACTTATGCTAATTTTCGTGAACTGTAATGTGAAATGGATGTACAGTTATCTGTCTTGTGGCGTCAGATAATAAATATTGAAAACGTCAACAGCAGTTGCACTTTATATGACTTTCCATGTCATGCTCATATGTTTGTGAACTTGTGAACGACATCACCCACACTCACAGCAACCAACAACTGACCAGACACCTCACACTGCAATCTATTACATCCCTGATGTCTGTAGGGGTGGTACTCTACTGGGCTGCTAACTATCATCGTAGTGGCCAGTAGTCAGCCTTAAATTCCACCCTTATCACCCAGCAACCAATCAAATCCTTTTATACCAAACAATTCAGTAGTAAGTTTTAACATTTTGGGCTCTCAGCATGACAAGAAGTATTTTTAAAGTTATCTGTTATCAACAGTGCTTGCGACCACCCCTAGACACCATTTTAAAAAAAGCTAAGCGTTTGATATTGTGCTTATAACTTGGTTAAATATTGTTGTTGTTTTGCTTTATTGCATTTTTTATCGCTTTCTTAATCTTTCTAGTTATATCTTGCTCATTTATATATTTCCAATAAATTAATGTCCGATAAAATAATATTACCTCTACACCTCACGGTAGAAGAGGAACGACTAAGTAAGTAAGTAAGTAAAATAATATTTTTTGTACATAACTAGAATGAAAATGTGTCTGCATAGGCCTAAACTTTTCTGTTTCTAGAGTAAATCCGGCTAAAATGAGGGATAGTGGATCGTGTTCTCAGATGTCATACAAATAAAGAGCCGATGTAGATAGGGTTAGGGTTATGGTTAGGTTTAGAATTTAATCTTTCCAGTTATATCTTGATCTTTTAAATATTTCCGATAAATTAATGTGTGATAAAATAATGTTTAGTGTACATAACTAGAAAAAAAAATGTGTTTGCATAGCCTTAAGCTTTTCTGTTTCTAGAGTCAATCCGGCTAAAATGAGGGACAGTGGATCGTGTTCTTAGATGTCATACAAATAAGCCACCAATGTCAATAGGATTCAGATTACGGTTAGGTTTAGTATTCATAAACCTAACCCTTATCCCTTTTTACTGCATCTCTGAATTTTTTTTAAGGCTGTATTAAACAATTAGACCACTGTCCTTCATGTCAACCATAAATTCATACAGTACTTTATATCAGCGGTCGAGATTCATTGCTTTATTTTTTTTTATTTTTAATAAAACGGAGATCTATTAGTATTACCACTGATGTACAAACTTTTAATAATAATTTTATAAATTTATGTTAGGTTTTTCCACCTCCTACGATCATTAGGCCTATTTGAAATAATTCATCCATCAAATAATGGTTTAGCCTAATTCAAAGAAATAAAATCTCGTAGATCGGGTCAGAGGTCATGGTAGTAGCCACAGTATGTTATGCAAGGAATGAATTCCTTAATTTAAAAACTACCATAATAATACCTATTTTGATCTTAAACTCCCTAATCAAAAACACCCCAAATCTCTGTTATATTGTACACTGATGAAATTCCTAAACATTTGGTGTAGTTCCATGGAGTCTCTGATGACACAAAGAAAGTATAGGCTCACTGCTCCCTCAGGCATGTCATACAAGGCAACTAGTTAACTCTTAGTATCCGGCAAGCCCCGTGAAGTGGCGCGGGTTTAGTACCAATTTTACGGCTCGCCAGTTCAAGTGGCGCGCGACGGTAACGATAGCTAAACTAGCGCGTAAAAACGCGGTTTTAGCTCCCGTATAGTAAGAGTTAAGTTTGTGCATAGGGCTGGCAATCTCATCATGTAATACAAACTGCTACATAAACCATGCTGCAAGAGTATGAGTGCTTTGGTGGAGGCTTCCTGCAAGAGGGATGAGTTGTAGTGGTGCTTCCATGCTTCACAGGGAGCAAATAGAGCAATGATGATAATGAATTATCTATGAATTATGATGTGTCTATTAATTCACAAGGTTCATTATTTTTCATGTATCTAGTGTCATTATTTATTAGTTGAAATAACAATTGTTTCTTCCTTGTAGGTATTCAGAAGAATCTTCTTTTCTGTCTATGCAGATGCTGTTGAATATTTTGTGGCAGATACTCACAAACCACATGTTTTCCTTGTAAACGTGGCTCATAGGAGTCATTATTTCCTTTTATTTACTCATCTCCTTTTGTATCTTAACACATTAACTACCACAAGCTGGTGAGACCATCTTAATGAAACTCACCACTGTGACCAAAAACCGGTCCCATCAGTGATCTATGTTTAATAATAAAACAAATGAAAAATGCACCGAAACACTTTCCTGATCTGGTTCGAGATTTTTCAGAAACATGATTTTCAAAATGTGGTTTGTTGTGGATCTCAGAAAAATTAATATTAAATTCATATTTTTCAACGTTTAGGCTAGTTACCAAACTGTGCAAATGTGTTTACCATGGCAACTATCAACAGTGCCACAAACAAACACTTGTACACCTTGTCAAAACTGCTCAAAAGGCTAGAAACTTGTTTTAATAGTTGATTGACAGGTCCAGCGATGATGACGATAGTGAAAACAGAGTGGACAGTGATAACAATAGTAAATATATAAATTAAAAAATAATATGGTATGAAATCAGTTTTGCAAGTAAACGGTACACATGAGACAAGGACGTTTCGGGTTTTACCCTTCGTCAGCCACAGTTACGAACAGGTGACAAGGACAAGAACTACATATAGGTACTACAAAGGTCTATGATGATGAGGAAAATGTCAAATGAGCGATACAAGCAGATGAAACCATGGTGATGAGCGAAACGATAACAGTAATAAATGCAAGAAAATCATGAAACCAGAAAGACATGTCGAAACAAGAAAGTAAATAATCAACGAAACGAAGACAGAAATGAACAACAATATTAAAATAGTAATGATGATGCAAGCAGTGTTGATAGTGAAGAAAAGCCCCATGTGCATCCAAACAATTGTTTTAGGCACATGATTCCTTAGCGATAACTCGATGACATACTGTAAATAAGATATAAATGTTGTGTTCTTATATTTATTCAAAATTGTTAAAAAGTTTTTGGGAGTGGTGTAGATGTGATTACTTAAGTTACTAATATACTGTTCAAAAAAAGAAATGCATAGCTATCCGAGGGCGCATTTTTATGAGTTTGTAAGTAAAATTTGGTGCTAGGGTATATACAAACCAGCCTCAAATGTTCTTTACAGTGTCAAATGCACGTGTTGACCTGAATTGCGTTTGTTTTTGTATATCGTTACAACACAGTGGTCAATAGTGTTTATGACGCAATTTTTGACCACAGCTCATGTTGCGCGCACGTGAAAGCGACAAAATTTGGGGTGAACACTATTCACTGACTATGCAACTGAAACCCTATAAAAGGATAATGCTACACACAAAAAATTAAGTTCATTTTCAAGCAGACATTTATGGCGTCTCTATCGATAAATTTAAGGAACATTGCTATTGGCCGACTGCATGCAGGCGAAAGTCAAAGTCAGGTTGCCAGGCATCTAAACGTGCATCAGAGTACCATCAGTTGACTTTGGCACCGGTTCCAAGCCACTGGCTCAGTTAAAGACCGGCATCGCAGTGGATGACCCAGAGTGACAACAGCAGCGGAGGATCACTTTATTCGGCTTCATCACTGTTGAGGACTGTTTCGCGGCTTGCAGGCATGTGAGTTGTGGCCACAATTCACATGCGTGCACCACGAGACACCTCAATTAAAACTAAGACCAGAAATCGCGCAATGTTGAGGACTGTTTTGCGGCTTGCAGGCATGTGAGTTGTGGCCACAATTCACATGCGTGCACCACAAGACACCTCAATTAAACTAAGACCAGAAATCGCGCAAATCGATGTATGACGCGTCTAGCCTAGTTACATTTTAGTCTATGTATGGCCATTGAGCCGAATGGCAGTGTTGGAATGTGTGGTAAAACCACTTAAGGATCGTGTTTGAATATGTGGCATAGCCACTGATTAAATATATATGTGGAACGGCAGATCCACTGGAAAGTGTAAGATAGCGTAAGGATCCGTATCAAATTGATTATAGGACCAGGTAGAGTCCGGATTAGAATCGCGAACAAAGCAGATTACGTTCACCTTGAACTTATATACACGGCAGTTAAAGCCTGGCGATGCAAGCCAAAGATGTTGATTAATGATACATAGACAGGATCTATAGATTTACGGATAATGTACTCACTAGGATTGTGAAGGGATAATAATTCTAAGGATCGGATTCAGTGGGAGTTGGTTGCACACTCTTTTACGCTATAAACTTAACGGTTAACCCAGACGAGCTAAGTCTGTGAGAGGAACATTGTGTAGAGCTTAGGACTATGATAAAGCCAAGTTAAATGTGTGAAATATATTACGCTCATTGTGCTAAAGTATATATTATTATATTCAGTGTCGTTATTGTATATTAATTCTTCCGCAGTGTTGGTTAGAATTGCGTTCTTTTTGCGCGCGTAATTTTAAATGTTTAGCACAGCTAAGAATATATATATTATTATTTAGCTACGCGCGATTGGACACGAAGTTGAACACAGAAGCGCAACGGGTGCGCTCAGGGTGAAAGCCAAGGATGTGAGATTATAAAAGGGGTTGGCCAGTTGTAGGGTTTTGCCATGCCGTAAGGAACCGGTACAACGAAGCTAACCCGATTGTCGGTAGCCCGCCCGGGCTCACTGATACACTTTATAAAATGAAGGGTGAAGCCTTCGCCGAAGCTAGAGGTCAGAATCAACGAAATTCGTTATCGCGGCTTGCAGGCATGTGAGTTGTGGCCACAATTCACATGCGTGCACCACGAGACAGTCCTCAACAGTCACCTCAGAGACAGGTTTACAACAGCTTCCTCAACTGCCCAGTCATTACCTGCAGGACGTCATGTGTCTGATCAAACTGTCCGGAATAGACTGCATGACGCTGGACTTTGGGCACAACGACCTCACCGAGGACCTGTCCTTATGCGCCGCCATTGCCAAAATCGACTTCTTTGGGCCAACCAGCATCGTCCCTGGGCAGCTGACAATCAATGGAGACGTGTCTGGTTTAGTGACGAATCTTTCTTTTTGTTGCAGCGTCATGATATACGGCGTAGGGTCTACCATAGGTGAAATGAACATTTTGCCCAAAATTGCGTTGATCAAGCTCCACTGCATGGTGGTGGAGCTGCAATGGTGTGGGGAATGATCAGTTGCAACGGAAGGAGGCAATTGGTGCACATTGAAGGAGGCTTGAATGCGCAACGATACGTCAATGAATTCTTCGACCCCATGTCCTTCCAGTTTTGGCTGCCCAAAGGTCTGTGTTTCAACAGGACAACGCCAGACCCCATTGTGCATGGTTGACCACGCAGTTCCTGACTACCAACAACATTCTCACCCTTCCCTGGCCATCCCTGTCTCCAGACATGAGTCCGATTGAGCACCTGTGGGATGAGCTGCATAGACGTGTTTGTCGCCGAGACATTGCTTCAGCCAATCATCGTGATCTGTTCCAGGCACTCCAGGAAGAGTGGGCAGCCATCCCACAGTCCCACATCAGACGTCTGATCGCATCCATGCCCAGGAGATGCCAGTCGCTGATCGATGCAAGAGGAGGCCACACACCATACTAACGGGAAAGCCCGTACGCCAAAAAACTCTCATAACCCAGATGCAAAACAACTGTCAATTGATTGGTTGAACCCTAAGGTATTCTTGTGTGCAATTTGAACAATTAACTCATTAAATTAAAAAAGTTATTGAATGTCAAAATTATGGCTATGTGTGTGCCTTCAGTAGCTATGCGTTTCTTTTTTTGAACAGTATAGTATAAATATTAGTCAATTTGTGTGTTCTTGGATTTTTTGTTTTATTGTTATTGAATATACTACCTGATATTTACCAAATAAAGGCATTAAATGCCTTATCAGAATGTGATGGTAAGGTGATAATTTAAAACACTTTTGAAATTCTTTTTTGCCTGTAAATCATTGTGCAACAGCTCGAAGCTGCTCTTACAGTGAATGGGACTTGATTCCCCGGAATTTCCTTCAGAGACTTGTGCGTTCCATGCGGAGCCGCTGCCAAGCTTGTTTGCAAGCACACGGTGGACATACCAGATACTGAGGATAGTGTGAATGAATTTTTTTATTGGTTGCATTTTTGGTTTTCTCCCTTGCCTGCACAGAATGCAATGAATTTCATAACAATCAAATGTACAAATTAATGACCAGCATGGATTCATAGGAAAATGAATAAAGATTCCAAATATGTAAACTTGTAAACACTTATATTTACATTTCACACTCTGTTCCTGGATTATACAAGTGGTGCGTTTTTAATGTGCTTCAGTATATATTATTCCTAATATCTACCATAACATATAAAAACATAATGTGTTAGCTTATTATAACAGTACATTTATTTATCTTAAAAATGATATATCATTCGTAAAAAATCTGTTAAAATGTAAAAAAAACTACTGCTTGCTTTGTACAAACACCTAGCAAATGAAAAAAAGGAACAAAAATTAATTACTCCACAGCATGTTCTTCAATTTGGTAGTTAATGTGTTAAAAAACATGACATCCAGAATGCAACATTAAAGAAAACGAGGCAATTTGAAACAGGTCAATAGATTCAAATATATAGATACATGAATAACTTCAGACAGATAATGCACCTCAGACGTGAAAAGTAAAATAGCTCAGGCAAAAGCAGACGTCCATAAAATAAGAAATTGTTTTATTTTATACAGCAAATATTTGTCAATGGAAATAAGATAGAAAGTTCTTCAGTATTATATAGAGAACAATCCCTACATGTAGAAGTGAGTTGTCATGGACACCTAACAACCAGCAGGAAAATCCCTGTAGGTCGCAGAGATGTGGTTTTACAGAAAAATGATAACAATAACATGGACAGCTAAATAATGTAATGATGTCTTGAAAGAGGCCAGTGCACAAAGGAATCTTATTCCTCATGTTAGAAGGAATCTGATTCCCCTCATGTTAGAAGGAAGCTTATTCCTCATGTTAGAAGGAATCTTATTCCTCATGTTAGAAGGAATCTTATTCCTCATGTTAGAAGGAAGCTTATTCCTCATGTCAGAAGGAAGCTTATTCCTCATGTTAGAAGGAAGCTTATTCCTCATGTTAGAAGGAAGCTTATTCCTCATGTTAGAAGGAAGCCTATTCCTCATGTTAGAAGGAAGCCATCCACTTTCTTTGGGCATGTTATGAGAAGAAGGAAGCTGGAATATATTGGGACGATAGAAAAGATTGAGGGAAAAAAGAGATAGAATACAACAAAGAGAGAAGACACTAGACAATTTAACATAGTGGCATGGAAAGAAGTCAACAAAGAAATTTATAAACAGCAGTTGGTACAAGAAGTTGTGCCCTTGTAGTGATGGTTTCTGTAGCAATGTATTTAACATAATGAGGTTGCTTCCTCCATGCATCTTATATTAGTCCCCTCTTACAATATTCTATGTTTGTCACTCCAGAGAATTCTGGGAACTTCATGGGTGAACCTACATTACATTTTCAGTCTTAAATGTCATTAACCATCTTGTTTGTGTTGTTTTCAATTACGAGAATGATATTTGAGTAAACAACAAAAACAAAAAAAAAAGACCTGGTAACGTGAACATTTGTATCTTCTTGCTTGTATAATTTACAGCATGGGGTCAGTGGTCCGCATGCTCTGCTACTTGTCGAGGTCAGGGTTTCAGAGAGAGAATCATTTCAACAGCTACAGTCCCAGTTACTGCACGGGGCATGTAGGTCAATTGTCTTAACATAATTTTTTAGTCTGTTTTAATTGTTATATCTATATTACCATCATCATCATCTTTTTCCTTCTTCATTATCAAAATAATCACATTTAATCAATCATAATATTCATTTCATTATTCCTTGTTATGAGTAAATTCATAACAGGTTTATCGCACTCGACAGGGTTTGTGTACATACTTCCTTGTTGATATTGCGTTGCCCGGACTACTCCAGACATACGTCACATAGTCTGCTGGTCTTGAGCAGACGATTCTTTGCCGGCTTCACGTGGGAGATTTGAGCTTGAAGTTGGCCTCTTTCGCTGTGTATTCTCTGTGTGAGAAAGACATGTTTTAGATGAGCTCCAGACAGTGTACTCTTGTTACAGAGTTTTATGATTATATCAGCTAGGTCATCCTACAGATGGAGTCTAGGCTTGATAATATTTAAACGGACATGTCATTGCTGAATGGAGAGGAATGTGTGTGGAACTTGTATAATAAAGATTTTCAGCAATATGCTTCAGACATCTTGTCCGTAGTCTATGTGACGATAGACTGATTTTATGGACTGGCATAGAGATTGCCATTGACTATTTTTGGATGCTATATTATGAGGAGCTACGTCTTGTAATAAACTTAATATTGTGTATCATCATCAAAACGGATCTTATGAAGTTTTTGACTGTTGGAAACTAGATGCACGTTTTATAAAGGCTGTTAAAAATTAGACTGAAAGGCCTAATATAACATTACACCCTAGACAGGCTGGAAGCCTAAATCCAGCCACTTGATGACTCTAAACGAACCCGAGGCAGGGGAGATGTTGTACCAAACAACCTAATAATTCTTCCCACTGCATTCCTGTCCATCAGGACTTTCTAGAACTTTCTTTTTATGCACAAATTATTATTTAGTTTTTAAAATGGTACTGACTAGTGTTGTCCATTTTGCTATAAAAATTCTAAAATTTCATTCTGTCCACAGTTGAGAGATGTCCAAAGACCCTCCCCAAAAAGCCCAGTGAAGTTAAAACAATAATGTAACATTAACACTAACCGTAATAAATAGAAAGGAAAATGTAGGATCTCCCAAAACACTGCAAACACTATAAACAGTAACAGGTGGAACTCAGTAACCAACAGAAACAATGCATAAGAAAATTAAACACAACACAAGATATTAAGTGAATGCTATCAGCAAATAAATGCAATAGAAAAAGATGTACAAACCATTAAGACAAACAAATTCTCAACACTAATTCAGATATACTGTAAATACTCAAGGATAAATGAAGCAAGCAACATGATGTTAATATATAACAGTTAGTGTACTTGTATCACTTGTAAATAGTTTTATGTTGTAAATATCACACATGGACATGCAGAAGGACAGCTATCACTCAGAAATGATAATGGTATACTTTAAGAAAACAAACTAGAATGTTCTGGAACAAGCATAGGAAGAAGTTACGTAATAACATTCTTTAAAACCCAGGGAAAGACTTGATACAATCATTATCAGAAGAATCCATGAACGTGAGTCCAAAGTTAAAAATAAAAAAATTACATTGAATAGGCCTATCCTAATTATATCTGAAGGTTAGAGTTGAATAGCGTAGACTCTTCTGAGATGGTGAATGAGCAGAGGCAAATGAAGCTCACCTGATGCTATTCCACTCACCTTTCATTTCTTTTAAAAGAAAAAAAAATGTCAACATTTTCAGTGTAGTAAAGTTTCAGTGTTTTTTCTACAAACAGTAAAAATCTACAAAACTTTCAGCATTTGATAGTGTAGACAGAAAAAAACCTGTAAGAAATTTCAGCTATTTATTATATTCACAGAATACCTTTAAAAACTTCACTGATCTGTTGTGTTCACAGAAAGACCTGTAAAAATTTCTCTGTATTCTCAGAAACTCTATTTTTTAAAAAGTGTTCCATTCTGTCAATCGTAGGTGACAACTATGGCTTTATACCAACATCTCATTTTGGGTCATCTTCTCAAACTCTCCCCATGAAGCTGCAGCTGATTTGGCTTCAACATAATTATCATATTTCCTGCCATATAAGATGTATCAGGGAATAAGTCGTACACCCGTAATTTGACAATCTCTCTTTTTTTTTTTTTTTTTTTTTTGGACAAAAAAAGTTATTACATTTGAGCAGTGGCTTTCAATGTGGGTCATATGTCCTCCTAGGAGGCCATGCCAAAGAACTAGGGGGCCACAGTAAGATGGTAAAGTACCTTTTTCCAGCTAACAGTGACTATGAGGAGGCCACAGAGGTAAATAAGGCTCAAAAGAGGACCATGAGCAAAAAAAAAATGGTTGAGAACCCCTGCCTTAGAGGAACTTTTTGCCGTACATGCCACCCCTTGGAGATAATAAAACGTGTACAAAAATTTTTAAAAACCTGTAAAAAAGACCCACAAAACCTGTACAAAGACCGAAAAAATGTATCACAAGAGTTAATTCATGCAAAAATATTTTCAATTACAGTAGGCTGCATTGTAATTGAGATATGCAGCCTTGCCTTTTAAAGCAGGTCTCCACTTGTTTTAAAACCCAAACAAGTGTCTGAGTTTATTTGACACTGTAAAAATGATGTGATCGTGTCATCATTTAGTATTTTTCTGCGTTCAACTATGACTAACAGAGTGGGAAATCTTGTGTTCGATAGGACCTTAAAAAAGAATTATGAGACACAATAATAAGGGGTAAGGGTTAGAAATTCTAAACCTAACCCTGAATCCAAACCTTAATCGTAACCCTAAAGATGTTCGCAACTTACAAGGATAACATCGAAGAAGACGTCCCACTGTTCTCACAGTTAATTTTACTACTTCGTTATTATTATTATTGCAAAGAGAAAAATTTTACTAAACTATGTTATCCTGTTATATGATATGGAATGGGGAGGTTTCTAGGTTGGTTTTGAATTATTTAAATGAATATCTGCTCATAATTTCTTCTTCTTCGTACACTCTCAGACGTCCACTTGAATGTTCTCAAAGAAAGCAGTAGTCAGTTTGAGGCTATTTGAATCCCCGTAAAGCTTTTCCATGAAAGGAGCTGGCGTCGGCCATATGCACTTTCTCTGTACCACATATAAGGGGCAACTTTGAAGCAGATGTTCAGCAGTCATTTTATCAGTGCCACAGTTACACTGATCGGTAGTTCCTATCTTTAGCTTGTTGAATAGATGGTATCTCAATCTGTTGTGGCCAGTGCAGAGTCTGAAGATTACCACTTGTTCTCTTCTGTGGAGCTGGTAGTAAGCATCATTCTGTGTGTGCCCTGGATGTTCTACATTCCATTTGTTTCTGTAACTGATTCTGATAAAACTCTTTGCCTCCTCAAAAGTTATGCTTGCATCAGGCTGAGGTAGATGTGAACCTTCTTTTGCCATTCTGTCAGCCTCTTCATTGCCGGCGATGTTACAATGAGATGGGATCCATTGGATCACAACACTTTTGAATCGTTGACAAAGTTTGTGGAGCACTACTCTGAGATCATCCAGGTCTGTATTATTTTGGCTTTTCAACGTTGCAATTACTGACTGTGCATCAGTAAAGAAAGCAACTTGTCTCTCTGCGCTTTCTTCTGACAATATAACCTCTGCTGCAGTTTTCAAGGCCTCTGCCTCTGCTCTGAAGTTGCTGGAGAATCGTCCTGTCGCCACTGACAGCCTTTTTTCTGCACCAGCGCTTAAGGTCAGAAAGACACCCCCACCTCCATTTTCTGTTGCATTTGTTGCTGATCCATCTGTGTATGCATGGGTCCAGGTGTTGCGTGGATAATTTGTCTCTATGTATTTTGTCGCTATGGATTTTCTATCTGTTGCAGTTTGGTTCTTTTTATATTCAATTCCAGGAATGTTTTCTATCATTTTAGGGCAACGATTTTGTTTCCAAACTGGAAGCTTGTGTGCAGTGTAGATGGGTTTAACAGTGGATATTTCATCTATAGATACTGCTCTCATTTGTGGTTTGGTTGATTCTACAAAATTACTTCGTTTGAGTCTTTGCCTTCTAAGAGCATTTATTCTATGGCACATTGGGTGGTCTGTTAGTCTTTTGAATTTTTCGGCCTGTTGCTGAGCCCTGCAGTCTCTTCTATCTGTCATTGGCTGGAGGCAAGTAATCTTTTCGAGTTCTTTTATAGATGTTGACTTCATGCCTCCCGTTATAATTCTCATTGCTTGATTTTGGAGTCTGCTAATTTTATCGAAGTTTTTCTTAGCTGCTGTTGCCCATGCTGCCATGCCATATTCAAGAACTGGCCTCACTCGCCCTGTGTACAACGTCTTAAGCACTTTCTCATCTGCACCCCAAGTTGTTCCAGCAAGTTTTTTCATAATTGCCATTCTTTGTCTTGCTCTCATTCGATTTCTGTCAACCTGTTTTTTCCAAGTCAGACGGCGATCAAAAATAATGCCAAGGTAGTTCGGATTTTCATTTAATTGAAGATTTACTCCGTTTAGTACTAGTTTGAAGCTCTGAGGTCTAGTTGAGAGGGAAAATACAATGTACGTTGTTTTCTCTTCATTAATCTTCATGAGCCATGTTTTAACCCACTCTTCCAGTGATGTTAGTGCTTGCTGCATCAGAATGTTTGCAGTAGTGATATGTTCTTCAGAGATCCACAACGCTAAGTCATCTGCAAAGGAAGCATTGTGTGCTATTTGTTGAATATTGTCAGTTATGTCATTTATGTATGCAAGGAACAGTGTAGGTGACAGGACTCCCCCTTGTGCGATCATAATTTGCAATGAAAATATAAACTGGCAATATTGTACTTTATTCTCTACCAAACTTTAAAAATTAAAATAGCCGTTTCAGCCTAATTGGCAGTTTTAAATGCCCATATGATTTTCAATGTCAATCGTGAATATGACAAACATTGATAGTAATTAATTATCTAATAAAAATAACTCATTGGATGATCGTAATAAAGATATATCTACCAAAGAAAAATCACAGACAATGATTTTAAAGAAATGAAATCAAAACTTAGAAGAGAAGTAACTCCAAATAAACTTTTCCTTGGTATCTGATTGGGTTAAGATGCAAATTTGCCTTGCTTTCATGATTTTTTTTTTTCAGTTTCATAATTCTTATCATACTAGCAATAACCTGTCAAACTTGACGGGTTTTTAATTATAGTGTGCTGTTTCCGTTCCCGGATGAGCAGATAGAAGTACATTCTTAGAGTGTTTTGGGTTTCTTTCCATTATACAGTGTAATCAAACTGTTCATGAACACCGTCAGTTGAACGCTTTTCTTTGTTGATTGTAACTATTTTCGGGAGAGTATATATAATGGAAACAATACAATTTTTCAACACGGTTGCATTCCTCAGCTGTGACTAACGTACACACGGTGAGAATTATGTTATTTTAGATTCAATTTAAAAGTTCTTTGATGACAACATTTCGTGTGAAAGTGCGTGGATTGTTTTCAAAGAGTGTTCGCTGATAATAGGTGGTTTTAACATAAACTTTCAAGTTTTCATGATTTGTACATCGGGTGAGGGCTCATGCACACCAATTTTTACGCACTTTTTCTTTGTCGAGCGCTACTAATTTCGTAAAAGAATTTTAAAAAACACCAAAAAATCAAAGTATTTGTTTTATATAACACCCACGCCGCGCAAGTTGCACACCGTGCGTTGCGCACTTTTTTTTCTGGCGCGAGTTGCTATTTTGAGTGAGACCGACCGACGTAACATACATCAGTGATTATGTTAGTTGGGATTGGGATTATTATTCAAATGTACATTTCTTACACAGATTCTACAAGTTTTATAATGAAATCAAGTAATTTAAAGTTATTTATTTATATTATTATTTTTTGTTGTTGTTGCTTATAAGCAGCCATAAGTAATAAATTTTGCTCAGTGCGATGTAATCGCTAAAATAACCAGTAGGCTAACCTGCCATCAGCATTAGCACAGAATGATCAGTGAACAACATGCCACGCTGACTCTCGCAAATCCCACATCAATTGAAAAATAGGTAGCTTGATTTCATTGGTTGATTATTTTATTCATATGGCCTATCATTTCACCAAATCTAATGATGTAAATATCAGCTAAGGTGTGGCCCAAGACGATCGATTTATATATATATTTAATAATTAGGCGAAAAACCTGTACAGAAATTATGTACAGGTCGTACAAATCTGAAAAACAAGAATTACGTGTACAGATTACTGGTAGCCCATATTACATGACGTATGTATTATTGCACTTACAATATTGCTTATATTCTTTTTAACAAAAGCCTTTGATTGCATATATTTACAAAACTGTGAATTCTTTTTAAATAAAAGCATTTTATTACATATATAATTGGTCTATAATATGTATCATTCGCTTTCTACAATATTTTAATCATCTGAAAGTTTAAATACAGAAGATAACTACATGCTTGTTTATAATAGCCATGATCATCACTTTATAGGAAACAGAATGCTTTTTTGTTTTCAGTAGATTTCTGGTGGAAAAATGTGTCTTATATGGCGGGAAATATGGTAACTCTTCCTTAGACTGTCTTTGGCAAGCCCACTCTTCTTCTCAAGATGTTCTAGTCAAGACTGGGGGAACATGAATAACAATTTTTTTTTAAATGGAAACATTTTATTTTGTTCATGAAGAGAATAACATCAGCCGCCTAATCCACAGATGGTGATGCCACATGGGCTGAATGGGACAACTGGTGCCCATGTGACTGTAGGCAGGGGATTCGAACTCGCAGAAGAAATTGTGAGAAACCAAGTCTCTTGGGAGAGAGTTCACAGCCAGTCCCGATTGCCATGTGCCAAGGCGGGGCCAGAGATGAGGAGACTTGTGACACCAGGCTTCAGTGCCCAGGTAATGATATGGATAGGGCTCAAACACATCTCAAGATTTTACTCCAGTGGCTGTTGATACGTCCCCAAAATCAGGTCTTAAACAGTTAGTGTAATTGGGGTAGTTCCTTATCGATAGCCATTTGGGCGAAATATGGCATGTGTCCTCATATTCTGTGATTCAGCCATGGAGAAAACATTAAACTGAATACAAAGAACTAATGTTATTAATTACCTGCTGACAAATGCTGAACTTTTCAATAGAGTCATGATCTTGAACTCAACAATCCTTCCCTAGCAAAATATATAAGAGAACTCCAGACATGGCATACATCCTCGTGTCAAACAAAACACTACTTGCCAGTCCAGAATGCAACTCTCATGTAACTTACACACTGACTTCCTGTCTCGACTATTTTCCTTCAAGATATGATCACTTCTCAAACCACACTTAACAACTAAAAAGGGAGCCGTGCTGGTGTAATGGTTACAACGTTGCACTAGCGACCAGGTTTTCAAGGTTCAAGCCCGGGCGCTGTCGTTTGTAGGAGTGTCATCGACCGGGATTTGACTGAATAACCTGAACGGCTCTTGCAGATAAACCCTTTGTGGATGGGAAGGAGCAAAGCTCCTGACCAGGTTGGAAGGAAAGTCCACTGACTCCCCAGCCTCGCAATGACGTGTCGTTGGGCCAAAAGAGCTGGAAAGCTCGAGTGCCGCTGGTTAGAGAAAAAAAAAAACTACTAAAAACCTAAAATAAATACAGACTCGGATCTAGAGAACTACACAGTACAGTCTTCTTCTTTGGTCCTTGGTCACTGAGTGACAAACCAGTCAGTGACCATAACGCCTGCTGGCATCTTGTAGGGCAGCAACAAACTGTCTCCAAATTGATCGGTCGACATCTATCCTTTGTGTGGTGCCCTCGCTGTGGTTCATGCTCAGCATTTCCACCTCCACAGTTCTTCGCCAGGTGGCTTTTGGCCGGCCTTGCTTTTGTTTTCCTTCTGGAGTCCATAGTGTGGCAGTTCTGGTGATGATGGCAGGGTGGCAACCCAATTCCAGCGTCTACCCGCTATTATAGTGCGCATGTCCTCTTGATGGCTCCGAGTTAACAGTTCTTGGTGGGTGATTGTGTTTGGCCAGAAAATTTAAAGAATTTTACTTAGGCAGGTTGTGTGGAAAGAGGACAATTTGGACATTTCCTGTTCAGTTACTCTCCAGCATTCTGCACCGTACAGAAATTACACAGCTCTCATATATTTTTAATTTAGTGTTTGTACTGTACTGGGAAGATTTCCAGATGTTGTTTAACTACTGATGTCATTGCTTGTTTTGCCATCTGGTGTTATTAAGCTTCCCAAGTATGTAAATGTGTTTATATTTTCTAGCTCTTACAATATATATATTGCACCACATCATTTTTCTCAGCTAATAATGAAGATAGAAGCATGAAATGTTGCACACTTTAAATATGGCATGTGCCAATTGTGTGCACCAAATTGCACCGCAACCGGCCAAATAATATGGCTGCCCTAAACCGTTGAAATGGAGCATGTTAGCAACTTGCGTTATAAGCAGCGAATTGTGATAGAATTTCTCGTTGCAGAGAAGGAAACTGTTGTGAACATTCAAAAGCTTCTATGTGATGTGTATGGAAGTTTTGCAGTCGACAGGAGTACAGTCAGTCGCTGGGTTCAGAGAATCAAAGAATCAGGAAGTGGAGATACGGAGCTGCTTGATCAGCCGCGATGTGGACACAGAAATGTTGAAATGCGCTGAGGGCATTATTCTTACTGATAGGCGATTTGCTACTCAACAATTGGCCTTACAGCTGTCAGTCAGCATTGGTAGTGCAAATGGAGTTTTAAAAACTCTCGGATTTTCTAAGGTTTGAGCAAGATTGGTTCCTCGAAGTCTCACAAATGACCACCGATTGCAAAGGAAAGCAATTTCTTCTGAATTGTTGGAGCATTTCAATGCTGATGGAGAGAACTTTTTGGCTAAGATTGTTACAGGTGACGAAACCTGGGCACATCATTTTGAACCTGAGACCAAAAAACAGTCAATGGAGTGGCATCATCCGCAATCACCACAAAGAAAGAAATTCAAGACAATTCCTTCAGCTGGAAAGATCATGATCACTGTCTTTTGGGACATTGAAGGTGTGATTCTTGTGGATGTTATGCCAACAGGAGAGACAATCAATTCGCAAGCTTACATTAAGACATTGAAAAAACTCAACGTTTTCGCAGAGTTTGGCCACACAAGAATCCAGCAGACCTGCTTCTCCTTCACGACAATGAGCGACCTCACACACGTCTGGCAACACGGGAAGCAATCACCAAATTGGGTTGGACTGTACTACCCCATCCACCCTATAGTCCCGATTTGGAACCCTCTGATTTTCATCTATTTGGTCCACTTAAAGATGCACTCCGTGGGACAAGGTTTGAAGATGATGAAGGAGTGATTCATGCAGCGAAGAAATGGCTACATGATCAAGACAAAATGTGGTACGGGCTAGGAATACATGCACTTGTTTCGCGCTGGCATAAAGCCGTACAAGTTGATGGGGATTATTTTGAATAATACCAATGTTTACATGACATATCCATGTATATTGTGTATAAATTTCATGCTTTTTGAATAAACAGCTCCTGAGAAAAACGATGTGGTGCATTACTTTCTGAACGCCCCTCGTAGTAAAATAGTATGTAACAAGAACAACAATTAATATATAAGGATTGGTGAAGGTATGATGGGAAAGTAAGGGTCTGGTAAGATTCTTGTAATGCATATTGGTCATGACAGCGGAGTAGTGAATTGGGTGTCATCTCAGACACCCCAGGCTTTCCCACCCTCTTCCCCCTTATTAACAACATGACAGGTGTGAGAGGCTGCCGCAATTAGGACAGGGGAGGACACACACATGAGAACATACACACAATTTGACACTTTTGATTAACTGTATTTTGACTGACTGGAAATATATTATTCAGATATCGAAAAACAAAATTATTATCTCGAATTAGCCACATTATATATCATAATTATAATCTAAGCAGAGGTTAAGTAGGATATTTTTTCATTCATAAATAAGTAAATAATTACATTACTCTTGAATAATTCATGTAGCTTCATGAAACTAGTATAAAATTATTTTATACATTAACCCAGTGCTTCCCATACATTCTATGGAGCACGTCTTTAGCAACAATTATATTTGTCCTGGTGTACTGAAGATGTCCCCAGACAGTGTTGATTAGCCTAATTGTATCTTTCTCAGAGAAAGTTCCATATTCATTTTTTCCGGGCCAGTTGCTCCTACTGATGTCATAGTTAGTGTACACTCTCCCCCCCCCCCCCCCCGCCCGATGTCCTGGTTAGTGAGATCGGATGTATAGTCTTCTTGGATAACAGCAAAAAAATAAGAGGTCCCGTGTGGAAGTTGCGCGCGTTAAAAATCCATCAGCAGTTGAAAATCCTAAAGAGTAGGCCATATGGCCGCCACCCTGGCAAAACTGAAACTTATGAGTCAGAGTGGCTAAGAGGTATGGCATCTGCCTCTAATTCTAAGGTTACCGTGTTCGATTCCCAGTACAGGTAATATATTTGATGGATTTTTTTTTTCAGAACCAGTGGGTTCTAATGATGTCATACTCCCCCCTTGATCTCCCGGGGTAGTGAGATCAGATGCCTAGCCTTCTCGGATAAGGGCGAAAAAAAATAGGTGGTCCAGCATGGAAGTTGTGCACGAAAAAACCCCTCAGCAGTTGGAGATCGTAAAGAGTAGGCCGTATGGCCGCTTCCCTGGCAAAATTTACAAAATTAAGAAAAACCTACCCGCTGCAAAAATATACATAGAATGTGTGATTCCTGTATACACACTTTAGGATTCTCACCAGTTCTACAGAGTTCATGCACTATGCTGAGATCCTCTTTGTGTGATCTAGGGGAGAAGATTGGAGCACTTATGGAGTTGTCTGTGTGCAGTGAAGATGGTCCTTATAAACCAAACCGTAAACTTTTCTGTCTCTTAATTACTTGCAACCAGCACTGCAACTGGCCTCGATGCAGGTAACCGGCCCGAAAGCATTTCATGGACTTTTACAATATTAGTTTTTGTAGCACATTCTTTTAACCTGATGAATTTACTAGCCTCATGCACATTACTACATTAGTTGACTTTTATGTCACATGTATGATGGGAGCAGTGCTCCAGACTGATCAGTGACTTACAACAGATGCAAATGGTAAGAATCTTATTATAAGTTATTGTGGTTCAGGATCACCGTCATTGCACTTCGGGCAAACCCATAGGAGCTCAGTCTCCTCCTCGTTTTAGATTTCATTCCAAATTCCAGCAGTTGACTCATGTTGGTTCATCGACTGTAGTGTCGTTCTCTAACAGGCAATCATTAATTATCATTATTATCTCTCCCTTATTCAAAGCTATGTTCCCACCATGGATGCCCTCGAGGCAAGTCTGTCAGCTGTCTCATCTGCATACTCCTGCATGACCAGAGCAGTATATCCACACCGGTTCCTGAATGTTTGAGGCCTCTACGTATGACTTCCATTCATGTCATAGCAATCCATTTTGGACCTTCTGAAACATGGCCTGAGAGTCTGACACAATAATTGCCCTGGTTAATGTAGTTTCAGACAGCCACTTCATGACTGCATTAGCTGCCTGTATCAAATCTCATGCTGAAGGTTATTGTCATGTAAGTTTTGCTCTGTTCAGTGGCAGTCCTACCTCTTACTCTAGCTGAGAAGCCCAATTTTGACTTCTCATCACAGAGAACAGACCTATCTGTGTATACTGTTGCATCATCATTCCCAGCATGATCATTTATCAGTTGATTAATTAATGGGAAAAACACCTTTATAGTGCACTGTGTTTTGAGAGTCAAATATGGACATTAAACAAAGCTCTCAATCAGACCTAAAGGTCTTTATATTTGGAGATGCGCCCTAATATAACCGACTAGCTCTGACTGGAAAAATCTTCTTGTGTGTTCAGTTTGTTTTCTTCTTGGATCCTTAGCCCCTGACTGACAAAGCAGTGTATTCTATCCATCACCAGCATCTACTTCTCACCTCTTGTTCCATTGGCCCATTGTGGACATGAAGTCCCTTTCTCACTGCAGTATTTGCCATTGAACATCAGTTACTTTTTTTTTTAACTTGGTAGTTTCTACACGTAATTTTTGAAAAAAACAAGAGCAAGAACAACTGAGGCAGATTGTTAGTAAGAGTTACTTCCCATAAACCATGTGATTTCTAATGCATATGATCGTCATGATTTTGTTGTCTTCTAATACTTCTACGCCATTCGCTTTCATATAATCACATTATTTCCTCCATAAAGCTAGCTATCTATCTCTTATTGTGATAATGTTTTCAGTGGTAACCCTTTATTCCCCGAGTCTGGTCATTTACAAACATTAAAGACTGCCTGCCAGACATCAAACAATGTATCGTCTTACCCGTCCAAAAATGACACACGATCACAAACATTTATTAATAACTTGGTCTTCTGACAGGGACAGTGACTGAACTTCTGCTTAAGCGAGGCCAAATTTGAGCTGAGACTAAAAAAGTACCTCCACTTATCCGAAAATTCTACATCAGAATTCTACTTAACCGGAGCTTTTTTTTAACAAAGCCAAAGAAGACATTTGGCCGGGACCTTCAAAAATGCTTCTACTTGTGGGAAATTTGATTTAAGGGAGTTCCTCTTAAGCAGACTGCACAGTATTATTATTTATAACACTGGCTTATTGTTCCCTTTGCTAATTCATGAATAATAAAGAAGAACCACAGCTTCTGAAAAGCATAACCTATGAGGCTGACCAAAAAACAAGGTAAAATCAGGAATTATTGCTCTTTAACTTTGGTTTGAGCTTGCCACTCTTTCACGGCCATTGCCAATTTGAATAATGCTTGGCATTATCTACATTGTACATCTGGGCTTTTCTGCCATTCTGAGTTGGATTTATGAGCCCCAGTTTCTTTCCTGGATATTCTATCCTGGCTTCTTCTTCTTCTTGCGATCGCATCTTTGATGATTACACCGTCAGACGAGTTCTCATGATGAATTCGACTGTTGTCTGAAGTTCCTCTTTAACTCCATATAGCTTTGAGTTTAGTGTTGAGTCATTGGGCCAGTATATCTTTCTTAACTGGTCATACAGAGGACAGTCCTGTAGAACATGCTCAGCAGTTTGTTCGTTTAATCCACATGTGCACAGTGGTGAAGCAGACAATCGTAGCTTGTGCATGTGTTTATTCAGTTTGTTATGCCCTGTCCTGAGTCGAAAAATAGTTATCTGTCCCTGCCGGTCGAGAGTGTGATAGTCGTCTTTGGGTTGGTTCTGTTCTCTTCTGATAGTCTGGATAGCTCTCTTTTTCTCAAAGTATGTGACTTCATTATCTTCTTGTTCACATTCTCCTCCCTTTTTTGCAAGTTTATCTGCCTTTTCATTTCCGGGTACACCACAATGAGATGGTACCCACTGAAGTATGGTTCTCTTTTTGGCAGCTACCTTGTTTAGTTCATTTCTCAGATGCGGGAGTTTACCACCCTTGAGAGCTTGCAGGACAGACAGTGCATCTGTGAGGATGACTACCTGGTGGCAGTCAGAGTTGGTGTTATAAATCATATTTGCAGCTTGCTCTAGAGCTTGAACCTCAGCTGTATAGTTGGAACAGAATTTACCAGTGGGAATGTGCCTAGTCTCATAGTGGTTGTCAGGATATGAGATAAAGATACCGGCACCTCCATTCCTAACAGCATTAGTTGCTGATCCATCTGTATAGGCATGTATCCATGATTGATCGGGATAGCTTTCTTGGATCATACTCAATGTAGCAGTTCGTTTTTGCAGATCATTATACTCACATCCACTTGTGAGACCACTGACTGATGTATTAATTTGGAGGGCACTGCTGGCCTGCTCCCATGGTACAGGGTATAGGGTGGGCTTCAGTGGTGTTGTCTTCATGGATAGGTCTTCTTGATGCTGTCTTATAAGTCTTTTCCCCCGATGCACAAAGCTGCTACGCTTTAGACGTCCCAATGCCAGATCATCTAGTCTTGCCTTCATTGGGTGCATTGGCATACTGTTGTACTTTTCCATCTGGATCATGGTTTTTGTGTCTCTTCTATGGGACATTGTCTGTAATCCAGCAACCTTCTGCATCTCTGTTATTGGTGTAGTTTTCATGGCTCCTGTAATGAGCCTGAGAGCTTGATTTTGCACCTTGTCCAAAGACTGCAGATGTGAGTTAGCAGCTGATGACCATGCTGCTGAGCTAAACTCTAAGTGTGGTCTTATTACTCCATTATAAATCTTCTTTAGATTTCGTTCATTTGCTCCCCAGTTGGTACCTGCTAATTTTCTGAGTATGCCTAGTCGTCTTCGGGCCTTTCCTTCTGCGTTTTCAATATGCTTATTCCATGTAAGCCTTTGGTCAAATGTCACCCCAAGATAGGTGGGGTAGCTTTCTTCCTTGATCACGGTTGTCCCTAGGTGTATGTTAGCTGATTTGTCCTTGGGGGCGAGGGAGAACAGTGTTGTGTAGGTTTTGTTTGTGTTTATTGTGATAAGCCATTTCTCTGCCCATGACACTAGCATGTCTGCTGCCCGCTGCATTCTATAATTTGCTGTGGTGACATTTTCATCAGCGCACCAGAGTACTAGGTCATCTGCATATAAGGCAGCTTTAACTCCTGCAGGGAGATCTTTCACCAGGTCATTGATGTAAACAAGGAAGAGTGTTGGGGAAATTACTCCTCCTTGAGGTACCCCCTGATGGAGCAACACTCTTCTGCTCTGCAGACCGTCAAGAGTGACTCTAGTTCTCCTGTTATGCAAGTATGACTGGATCCATTTCATCATGTTGCCTTGGATTCCACTTCTCCTAAGTTTTGCAATGAGGCCATCTTTCCACACCTTGTCAAAGGCCTGCTTGAAGTCGACCCAGATCGTTAGGACCTTTTTCTTCTCCTGGAAGGCATCTTCTATTGCTTGAGACAAGTAAGTAACTTGGTCTTCTATACTGTAGCATTCTCTAAATCCAGCTTGTTCCAGCACCAGGATCTGCTCAGACTCTAAATACCATTTCAATCTGTGGTTGACTATTCGCTCCATAGTCTTCCCAACACAGCTTGTGAGACTGATTGGCCAGTAACTTGCAGCCTCGGTCTTACATTTCCCTTTCTTTAGTATGGGTATTGTGATGGCTTCTCTCCATACTTGGGGTACCGTTCCTTTCAACCAGCTGTGGTTGAATATCTCAAGCAGTTTTGTCTTTGCTGCTGAGCTCAGATTTACTAGCATTTCGTTGCTGATTTTGTCTGGGCCGGGTGACTTTTGAAACTTAAGCTTGGAAATAGCGTACTGTAGTTCTCCTAGTGTGATGGGTTCCCTCATTGGGGCAGGAGTATCTGTCTGTCCCATGGTTGCCAGTATTTCTTTTCTTATCTCTCTCTGATGATCTATGTTAATGGGTAAGTTGCTTTCTGAACTGTATCTTCTAGCAAGCAAGTCTGCAACTTGTTTTCCTCTGAAAAGTTTGCCACCTTCATCCAATGTGATAGTCTGCCTAGGTGAGGAACGCTCTTCATTTAGAGACTTGACTAATCTCCAAAGTTTCCTGCCGTCTTTCTCAAGGTTCAGCGATGCCGTTTTAGTTCTCCAGCTTTTCCGTTTTTCTTCTAGCTTTGTTCTCTGAAACTCTGCTACAGCCTTTTTCCATTTGTTGTGAGTTTCAAGTGAAGGCTGAGACTCTGCGTCCTTTCTAGCCCTGTCCATAGCTTCCTGACGTTCTTGGAGTGTGCTGGACCAGTATGGTATGTAGTTACGCCGGCATCCTTTGGGAATGGTTTCTTTTGCAGCTTGTAGTATGCATCTGTTGAAGTCTTTTACCACTTCATTAATGTCTCTGTTCTGTACCTTGAGGGTAGACAGCAGCGTGTTCACCTGATGCCTGAATAAACCCCAGTTGGCTTTTTTTTGTAGTTCCATCTTGTAATGGCTGGGCCTGTACTGAGAGTTGCACTCTGGACAGTAAGAAAGATTGGGCGATGGTCGCTTCCCCCTAGTTGGTCTCCTACTTCTCTACTAATAGATCCAGCTATATCTGGTGTGGAGAAGGCAAGATCTGGTGTTGAAGTTGTGTGCCATCCTCTGGAGTAGAAGGTAGGAGTATCTGTGGCATTATTGACTAGGATTAGGGAGTGATCATCTTGCCAAGTTTCAACCTCTTCACCTCTGTGATCCAGATGGTTATAGCCCCAGCTCTGGGAGTGGCTATTAAAGTCTCCAACTGCTATAAAGTTGGTGGCTGGTACCTGTATAGAGCTGAGACTCAGGGGTTTGTTGTTCGGACAGTAATAGTTCAGGAGTTCTATTTCCATCTTGTCTACCTTTATCTGCAACAGCTGATATTCTGCTCCATCCATGAAGGTTTTCCTTTCGTGTGCAGGAATGTTATTCCTTACAAGAGTAAGTACTCCTCCTTTTCGTCTATCTTTTCTGTCGGATCTGAAGCATTGATATCCCCTTATTTTAAAGGTTTGATCTGCTTTCAAGTGAGTCTCTTGGATACAGCAAACACTGACTTGCTTCTCATACAAGATGTTTTCCAGCTCTGTCTTTTTGCTGTATCCAGCCTGCTTGCTGTTCACTCCCTCTGCATTCCAGTGCATCATGACAAGTGGCACTCTGGGTTTCTCTTTTTCTGTTTTGTTTTGGTCAGTAGTTCTCCTCCGCCGTCTGCTGACTCCACAAGACGGTCTAGAGGGTCCTCCAGTAGCTGAGGGTGGGCTCTGTCGAGGCTCAGAGCCCGGCACTGCACCTGCCTGGTGGAGCTCCACAGGGCGAGCACCAGTACGAGATTTATTTGACGGTGTACTCTCCATAGAAAAAAAAAAAAAAAGCGAGTTGCGTGATACTGTGGTTTCCGGTGCGCCTTCTGGCCCAGTATCTATGACTTTAGCACCTGTTCAACGGGAGAGTGGGTTCATCCCTAATCTGTTTATGTTCCCAGTAGTAGACTATTCGCAAGCAGCCTGGGGGTGTCACTGCTCTGCGCGGACCTTGTTTACCGAGGCGGCGTCCGAGCTCGTATGGTGAAAATATGGTTGCATTATCTTCAAAATAGCCCTGTCTTTCCTGCCATCCTGCAACTTTGAGTTAGGGAGTTCTGAGCTCCAGTCTCTTTCCCAGGCATTTTATCCTGGCCTGGCACGCATACAGAGGACCCCACTTCTGGTTCTAAGTTAGCAGTTGGGGACAGGTGGGGTAGCACACTGTGCATTCCCCGTCATCCAGGGGGCTTTCCAACTATGCAGAGCTTGCACAATGCTGTGCTCTGGTTCTGGGCTCACCCAAGGAATCCTCACGTCCTGCACAGAGCCACTTCCAGATACCCACCACCTGCCAACCCCCCATTGTAGAAATCTCCTGCATGCGGCCATCCAGTCAAGAGCCAGTATTAAGTCTGGTGCCCAAGTGATCCCCCTAAGCTCAGTGTGCAATTCTGGGTTCTCATCATGCTGCAACACAGGGGGGATTGTGATGCTCAGCCATCTCTCTCAACTCTGCACCGATAAGTGACATCGGGGACTTAACTGTGTCTCAGTACTGGGAGGCCCCGTTTCCGGGTACACCACACACAGCCAATTGAGGCAACGGTCGCCATGGGCGTTCTATCCTGGCTAAATAATAATAATAATAAATTCTTTAAGCACCAAACACGGCGCATAAGGCAGAAACCAGTGCTCTCCAGGTTGTTCGTTGTGACGCCACTCCTCTTAGCTCTTGCACATTATTTAGGCCCAACGTTCTTCCTTCTCTTATTATTGTTCTTCTGAGTGTTTCTTTTGGTCTTCCTTTTTTCCTCTTACCCTCAGGAACCCAAGTGAGCGCCTGTAGTGGTATTCTGTTGTTTTGCATTCGTAGGACATGACCGATATATGACCATCGTCTTTTCCTTATATAGTCAGAGACATATTTCTGCCTAGAGTCTTCTCTTATTTGTCGATTAGTCTTGAATTCTTTCCAACTGATGTTCATGAGTTTTCTAAGACATTTGTTCTCGAATGTATTCAGCTTGTTCTCCAATGATTTTGTTATTTTCCAACTCTCACAGCCATATGTTAACACTGAGATAACATTTGAATTAAACAGACGAAGCTTGGTATGTATATTCAATGATCGTAATTTCCAAATGTTAGATAATCTATTGAAGCCGCTAGCTGCCAAAGCAATTCTAGTATGGATTTCTCTTGTTGTGTCACCATCCTGAGTCATTTTAATGATATCAAAGGTCTCGTTAGAAAAGTTCATAACTTTAGTTTTAGAGGCATTTATTTGGAGACCAATTTTAACCGAGAGATGACACAAATTATTTATTGCTTCTTGGGATTGTCTTGGTGTTGAACTTAAGAATGCTACATCATCTGCGAAATCCAGGTCCCCCAGGAATTTTCCTTTTGTCCATTTTATACCCAATTGTTCATTGTGGGTATAGTTTCTCATAACCCAATCAATAGCTATTCCAAAAAGTAGTGGTGACATAATACAGCCTTGTTTCACCCCTGTTTCTACTGTAAACCATTCTGTATTCCCTTTATTTGTTCTAACACAACATCTTGCATTGTCATATAGCGCTTTGATTATATTCACATATTTTGTTGGAAAACCATAGATTGTAAGTATCTTCCACAATGATGGGCGGTGTAGACTATCAAAGGCTTTTTGAAAATCGACGAAGGTGATAATAAGTGGCGATTGCCTTTCCACTGATTCTTCTATAATTGTTCTTAGTGTGAATATTTGATCAATACATGATCGTTTCGGCCTGAAACCCGCTTGTTCTTCTCTGATCTTTTCGTCAGCATGCAATTTAAGTCTTTCTAACATCATGCAACATAATAATTTTCCAGGTACTGATAATAGAGATATACCACGCCAGTTATTACAGTCTGATAGATCACCTTTCTTCGGTAACTTTACAATAATACTGTCTTTCCATTGTTGTGGTGGTTGTTCTTCTCTCCATACTTCATTTATAATATCTAAAATTCTCAAGAGGTTGTTGTCATTAACTGCTTTAATCATTTCCCCTGAAATTTCGTCAACTCCAGCAGCTTTAAAATTTTTTAATCTTTTAACGGCTTGTTTGATCTCGTCCAGCGTGAATTCATCGCAAGTTATTGGCAAGGTGGTTGTGGGTGTTTCATTATTAAAATCAGGTGTTACTGTTGGTGGTGGTCTGTTTAGCACCTCCATGAAGTGCTCAGCCCATCTCTTCATTTGTTCTTTTTCTGTTGGTATTGAATTCCCTAATTTACCTTTAACAGGTGTTTCCATAGCAGTAGGCTGGTGACATAGTTGTTTTGTAATTTGATAAAGGCACCTACTATTACCAGTTCTTGCAGCATTTTCAGCTTCTACGGCCAGTTCATTGATGAAATGTCTTTTATCTCTTCAAGTTTTTGTCTTCACTTCTTTATTTAACAAGTTATAAGTTAGTTTGCAAGATTCAACTGCATTATGTGTACTTGCCGCTAGTAGTTTAAGTTTTGCTGTTTTCCTTTCTTGTATTTTATCCCAAGTATCATCTCTCATCCATTTTTTCTTTTTATGTACTAGGTATCCGGTGGTAGCTACTGCTGCTTCTGTCATTGCTGTTCTCAGTTGTTCCCATTTAGTATCGATTGTCTTGGCATGCATTTAAAAGATCCTCACATCTGGTTTCAAGTTAGAGGGAGGTGGCATACTATTCATTCCCTGCCGTCCTAAGCTTTTTTTCCTTTCTGTTGGTGTTTGTTTATCCCTGATGAAGGTCTTAAGGCCAAAACATATGCAGTTTTCTTTGTCCATTCCCTCATAAGATGTATTACCTTTTTTTTTTTTAAACCCACTGATTTTAGTATTTGAATAAATACTGCCATTTTCCATGTCTTGGGAATTTTTCCTGCATTCCAAATTTTGTTAAACAGGGATGTTACAATCTTTATGGCACTTTTTCTTATGTTCTTCAATATTTCATAGCTCAGGATGTCATGTCCTGTTGCTGTATTTGTTTTTTCAGTTACTGCATTTCTTCCTTGTAATATTTACATTTAAATGCAATAAATTTTATATACTCTCAGATACCTCTTTACTGGGTTTTGTCAAGCGCTTTCTATTGGTCTCACTCTGCCCTAGTTTTTGCATAGAGCTAACTATATGGTAGTATCTGGCTAGTACATTTGCATTTTGCCTGTCTGTTTGTGCCTCTTTCTGATTTTTGTAAAGTCGGTATTAATTTGTTTAGTTCTGCCTTTTATGGCCTTTTAACTTATTCCACACATCTGTAATAAAGTGTGTTTTAGGATTAAGTGTTTGGTAGAAACTTTTCAAGTGATTTACTTTTTCCTTGAGTATTATTTTGTTTGATTCATTTCTTATATTCTTCTTGATTATCTTCTGCTAAATTCCTTCATATTTCTGTCAATGTATCTGTCCATCATGGTACTGGATTTTTATGCTACAGTGTATTCTCTTTTTTTTTCTTAAGGTGATCTAGAATTATGTGTTGTGTCATATTGGAGTCTGGTATTTGTTTAACAGCTTTTTGTAATATTTCTCTTGTGACATCTGCACATATATCTTTATTTTCATTTTCTACCTTGTACATTATTATCTCTTCCCTTTCTATTTGGAACGCTATCCAATTTGCTTTATGATAGTGAAATGTGGTTTTTCTACCAGTTTGTTGGGCTAGTAGTTGTTTTTTAGTGTTATTTCAATGGGTAAATGTGGTTTTTCTACCAGTTTGTTGGGCTTGTAGTTGCTTTTTAGTGTTAATTCAATGGGTAAATGTGGTTTTTCTACCAGTTTGTTGGGCTTGTAGTTATCTTATGTCAAAAGGTAAATGGTTAGAATGTTGTATCCTCAATAATTTCCTATTTTGCATAAGCAAGATTGGGTGTTACAATGCTTGTATCAGTTGCTGTGTCTCGCTGATTTACTTACTTACTTACTTAGTCGTTCCTCTTCTACCATGAGGTGTAGAGGTTTGCAAGAGAGAGCGCCATACTATTCTATTGGCTGTTTTCCTCCCTGCAGACATGGCCAAACCATCTCAGTTGGGACTGTTCTACTTGGGTCTGCAGGGGTTGGGTTTTTAGGCTTTGACGTATCGTCTGGTTGCGGACCATGTCTCTTCTTGTTATTTCAACCACCTTCCGCAGATACCTCATTTCTGAGGTTTGGATCTGGCTTTTGTGGGTTGTAGTCATTGCCCATGACTCGCATCCATATGTCAAGACTGGGACATAGGTGGAGCGGTATACAGCCATCTTCGTTTTCTTACCAACCTCTCTCGATTTATGGCCTGAAAAAGTCTCCCAGCTGCTGCTTTTCGAGTGGCCAACTCTTCTTTGATGCCTCCCTTTCGGTCTATAATAGCTCCGAGGTATTTAAAGTGGTCGACCTGCTCCAGGACCTGTTCTCCCAGCTTAATCTGATGTCTTCTTTCTTCTTGTGATATCACCATGGATTTTGTTTTAGAGCTGCTTATGACCATCCCTCTCTTCTCCAGCTCTTCCTTCCAGACTTGCAGGTTGGATTGAAGATGTGCCTCTGATTTAGCTATCAGGGCAACATCATCAGCAAATGCCAACTCTGAAATACAGACCCGTCTCATCTTCCAGTACCCCACTGAATACTTTCTTGTCCTCTCCTTACATGCCTTAATGACATCGTCCATGAGGAGTATGAAAAGATAAGGTGACAGGTGTTCCTGAATTCTTCTGACTTATGGTTTGCTGTCCTCACATAATTTCTGCAAGACTTTTAGAAGCTCTGTATAGCATGAATCAGAGGTGTTGGAATGTTCTTCCTTGCAAAAAAGTCCCAGAGTTTGTTCCAGGGGACCTTGTCAAATGCCTTTTCCAGATCTAAGAAGCAAAGATGGATCTCACTCTTATACTCAAGAGCCTTTTCACTCAACTGACTGAGTGTGAAGATTAGGTCTTGAGTACTTCGATTTGCTTGGAAGCCACACTGGACCTCATCCATTTGTGGCTCAGCTAGGCGTCTGAGTCTCTGCTCCAGTATTCTAGAGTAGATTGGCCTGTTGTGCCTTTGCATGATGGAGGGGCGGCCTCCATGCAGGCCGCCCTCCTCCTTTTTCAGCCGGCCTTGGGACCAGCCAAGGCAGAGTTATCTCGCTGATTTACAACAGAATTAATTCTTGTTATTGATCCATCTTTCATTATGATGTTGTTTTCAGAAGTCTGACAGTAATTTCCAGATTGGTCTATCATATTGCCTCCCCAAGCTGTGTGATGAGCATTGAAATCTCCCATTATAATAGTTTTATTGCTTATCCTTTTGTTTACTTGTGTGATTTCTCCTTCATTTATATTTCCAATTGATACTGTTATATTTATTCCTACACAATTTTCTGCTCCAAATTCAGTTATTATGTATGTTTTATTAACTATAAATGCCATCCTGCTCCCTGTTTTAATTTCTTTCTTATCACTTTGAAAGATTTTATATTCAGAGATGGTAAAACATTGTTTGGAATTGTTGTTGTTGTTGTTGTTTAACTGCTGGGCTTATCGCTCTTTTGCAGCCAATATCACGTTGAAGACTCCTTGGTATTATCTATACTGTAGATCTAGGCTTTTCCTGTGGCTTTTCTTCCATTCCAAAATGTGTTGAGTTAAAGTCATGAGCTCCAGTTTCTCCAGCATGGTTTGCATTTAAAGGATCTTCACATCTGATCCCAAGCTAGGAGTAAGAAGCGTGTGGCATTCTGTGCATTCCCTTCCATCCAAGGGGGCTCTCCAACTATGCAGAGCTAAAATACTATGCTATGGTTCTGGGCTCTCATAAGGAATTGTCACGTCCTGCAAAGAGCCACTTCTCAGCTCCCCTTGCCTATCACTGGGTCCATAGTGAGATCCTCTTGCATGCAGTCAACCAGGTCAAAGCCAAAGAATTATGTCTGGAGCTCAAGTGACTTCTCCAAGCTTAGTGTGCAATGCTAGCTTCTCAACACGTTTCACCACAAGGGGAATCCCTGGAAGTGTGTGAATGATTTCAAGAGTCAATGAGGGTGTAATTAGCCTCACAGACATAGGTTCACTTCCACGTATGTATATTGTAGCATTGTGCATTGCTAGTGGTCATATATGGATGACTCCAGATATGCTTCCATGCATATTGTTTGGAATTAAGATTGGTCTCTTGAATGATAAAAACTGTATTAAAACTCATAACTGAAGATCAGAGTCAAGGACCCATTTACAGCTTGGCAGACTGGAATGTGACTCTGCAAGGTTTTGAATTCAGAACGATGGTAACTTTGCAGTGAGAGATAACTGCAGTAACAAGTCTGCCAATCAACTTACAGAATGCTAATAAAGCTATTGTAATTTCCTCACGTGATGCTTGACAAAAGAAGTGGCAGGTAAATGCTCTCTTCAGACATGTGCATGGGACCTAAGACGCATCAAAAGTGAGGAATGCAGTCAGCGACCCATAGCTGGCTGCTTGCGTCAGGGTCAGCGAACCAGAGCTGACCAAGACCCTACTCCACCTCCAAGTGGTGGTCCTGGAAACAGGCTGCGTCATTGCAGTGTGGCTAAATGAGTAGGGATCGAAGTGAGAAGGCAAACCCGGTCCTAAAAAATGCCTTGCAAAAGTTGGATGTGTCGGGCCGAAAGGTGCAGATATCGCAGCTTTGCTGTAAACGGCGACACAACGCAACCAACGTCCTTTTCAGGACAAACGCAGAAGAAGAAGAAGACATGTGCATTATAGTGACCTCCCCTTGTAATTGAAAGAGAACTTTTACCTATTTGAACATGACCAAGACAAACATTACAAGGGGGGTCACTATAATGCACACGTCTATAGAGAAGCTTTACCAAAGTGGCAAGATTAAAGTTCAGCCATTACTCATCATCGCTATCTTCTTCATCAGTTTCATTCATGGCAACTTGTCAATTTTTTTTGGTCTGCCTTGATATTCAATCCATTTTGCCTTGTGTATTTCCTGGGGATTTCTGAATTGACAGTGAACAAATAAGGACTTTGCATGTCACACAAGGTGACTAAAATGAGGTTGTGTATAGGGCTGGCAACCTCATAATGTATAAAAATTGTCACAGAAACTACCACTACAAGAGCATGTAACTTCTTGGTGCAGGCTCCTTGTAAAGAGACCAGTTACGATAGTGGCTCCATCCTGTGTAAAGAGTGCAAAGAAAAATGATGATTCATTCCATTATTCACAGAATGCATTGCCAGCTGTCGTGGTTTACCGCCAGGAGTGTACCCATCATGTCAGGCTTGCACCATGTATGTTTCATGTAGCGAGACGACAGGTGGTTATGTCTTAACCTGCCGTCCATTGGACACAGAGTGGGATGCTTTTGTGAAGAGTTGTGTTACTGCCCCATCTCCGTCCTGTACTCTACATGATTGTGTTGCAACTTGTGAAGGTGAGAGTAAACAGGGTACAAATGCAAGTAATCAGATATATAAGGTGTAATTTTTATTGTTAAAAATTCGTTCTTCTGTTTTTAATTTTTATTAGTATGTTTTTGTTAACGGCAAGAAGACGAAAATGGCTGTATACCGCTCCACCTATGTTCCAGTCTTGACTTATGGATGCGAGTCATCAGAATGACTACAACCCACAACAGCCAGCTCCCAACCTCGGAAATGAGGTATCAGAGGAAGGTGTTTGAAGTAACCAGATGAGGCATCATGGCCTCAAAACCCAACCCCTGCAGACCTGAATAGAACAGTCCCAATTACAATCGTTTGGTCATGTCTGCAGAATGAGAGAAGATTGGCTACCACGACAAGGTTGGGAAACTAAGAGCCAGGGATCCAGACCTCCAGGTTGACCCAGAGTTTGCTGGGAGGACAACACTAGACATTCTGTAAAAGACCAAAGACTAGATTGGAACCAGGCCAGGAGGAAGACAGCTGACAGGATAGTACGGCGCTCTCTCCGGAAAATCTCTCTCTACATGCCAGGGTAGAAGAGGAATGACTAAATAAGTACCCGTTAAGTAAATGTTTTTGTTGATTACAGTTTTCAAATGTATGTGTGCATAGTGACAGGCTTACTTGCTCAATGAAACTGAAAAGTAGATGGAAATGGAAACAGCATAACAAAATACAGGAGAAATGGTGCCATCTTCAGAATATGAGACAGAAGTTGCACACCATAATTCTTTGCCTTTATTTCTTCATGGATTACGTAAATAAAATATTCATTCAATCACTCGTTCTTTCACGACCATTTTATACCCAAGATACACACTGAGTTTCAGAAACAATCTTCTTATGTGTTCAGTTTGTAGTCATGCTAAATTTGCAGGCCTGTGGCCAGGACGAAGTCCACAGTCCTTTCCAGGTCAGTGCGACAGCCCCATAGCTTCTGCCTGAGCTCAGCACCTGCTGGCCAAGGCAGGCGTCATGTGTCATCATGGGTTAGGCAGTTTTGGAGAATGTGTTCAGGGATCTAGATTCTGGTTCTACATGGACATTCATTCGTATGAGATATCCTGAGGTAATAGAGGTGGCCTAGTAATCTGCAGTGGCCAGTTCTCAGGTGGAAAATGATGGTCTGCTGGTGTCTATTAAGCTGGTGGATTGGGTCATATCTGTTGTAAATATCACCTTCCTTCTTCCACTGGCATTTGTATTTGTTGTGGATAATGGTTTTAGCTTCTCGATAGAGCAATGGGTGGCTGAATTATTCCATTTTACTGCCACTTCTAGATAGAGCATCTGCTCTCTCATTTGGGGTGATTCCACAATGGCCCAATGGAACAAGAGGTGAGAAGTAGATGCTGGTGAAGGATAGAATAGACGTTGAGGAAACATGTTGATAGCATTACAAGGCAATTCTTGTTCTGGAATCCCCTGGGTAAAAGAGGTAGAGGAAGACTAAAGAACACAGAGAAGAGAACTGGAGACAGGCTTGAATGGGGATGAAGAAGATCAGGAAAGACCTTGAGCTGATGGCACAATAGAGAAAGACTTGGCAAAAGACCTATGCTTCCCGGGAAGGTGAAAGAAGCTGGAATTATAGACACTGAATGTCCTAGTTATAACCCTTCAGAGGTTGAAAGGGACATTTTTCCTCATAAATAAAAAAATAAATAAAAACTTTTCAGATAAAGTGGATGGTACTTACCATTCCTGCGATGGATGCGACTCTTATGTAGAATGTATTGCTAGACAGATCTATAAGAGACCGTGTCCTGAACCACAAATGGAATGGAACCAGCACAGGAAGAGATGTGAATCTGAAAAATCGCCTACTTGTAAAAGGGAATATACTTTTGGACCTGATCTGCGTTCTTCAATACCTGGAGGTGCTTTACAAGAGTAAGTACCCTAATTGAACGTTATAATCATTGTTCATTGTGTGTTACCTCCCATCATCATTATAAAATAAAAATTACCACCAGCACTAAATAAGGGAGCTCTTTAGGCATCATTATTATTATCTACGAGCATTGAAGGAAAGTTACAAACACATGAATAATGTCACATCATTCAGTTCAGCTGCCATCTTCACATCGAAGGTCAGCCACAATGAATCTTCTGTGTCTTCTGCCTCTTTATTTTGATAGCACGTTTGCTTTCAACTCTTCCTTGCATAATGGTTTTCAGGTGTTAGTTCCTTATTTGTTGACCAAAATATTAAATCTCTACATCCAATATCTTTATACATGGTAAGACCCCAGTCTCTTCCATGGTGGCCAGCCATTATCATTTTCTATGTCCCCATATGTCACACTCTATGCTGTTTAACATCATGAGCTGTTGATCTTTTGAGATTCTTCTGTCTCACTCACCACCACAATCTTCTTTATTAGGGATGGAAGTTTCTTTAAGTAGGATTTCTCCTACTTCACTGATGTAGTTTAGCCAGTCAGCTAAGACTTATCCGTGGCCACCGCTGTGCACAGGGAAGGAGAGACACACATGAGCTAGATAAAGAGAGATTACCCAAATAGGGTTTTAACTTTTATGTCACATGATCATCCATCAAAATTTGTTTTCGTAACAGTTACATACTATTCTTGCCAGTATTATTGCAATGGTTCTTGTATTACTTAATCAGAGTTCATTATCATCATTACTTTCCCATCTCTTACACATCCATCCCATCTCTTACACATCACACCCATCTCTCACACATCCAACCCATCTCTTACACATCCATCCCATCTGTTACACATCACACACATCCAACCCAGCTCTCACACATTACACCCATCTCTTACACATCACACCCATCTCTCTCACACCTCCCTTTATCTCCCATAATGCCCATCTCTTACACTAACACCCATCTCTTACACATAACACCCACTTCTCATACATCCACCCAATCTCTTACATATCCAACCCATCTCTTACATATCCAACCCTTCTCTCACACATCCAACCCATCTCTCACACATCCATCCCATCTCTTACACATCACACCCATCTCTCACACATCCAACCCATCTCTTACACATCCATCCCATCTGTTACACATCACACACATCCAACCCAGCTCTCACACATTACACCCATCTCTTACACATCACACCCATCTCTCTCACACCTCCCTTTATCTCCCATAATGCCCATCTCTTACACTAACACCCATCTCTTACACATAACACCCACCTCTCATACATCCACCCAATCTCTTACATATCCAACCCATCTCTTACATATCCAGCCCTTCTCTCACACATCCAACCCATCTCTCACACATCCACCCCATCTCTCACACATCCACCTCATCTCTCACACATCCATCCGATCTTTTACACATCCATCCCATCTCTTACACATCCCACCCATCTCTCACACATCCACCCCATCTCTCACACATCAACCCCATCTCTCATACATCCATAATATCTCTTACACATCACACCCATCTCTCACACATCCATCCCATCTCTTACACATACATCCCATCTCTCACACATTCACTCAGTCTCTCACACATCCACCTTATCTCTTACCCTCTGCTCTTTCTCTTACACACTACACCCATCTCTAACACATCACACCCATCTCACACATACATCCCATCTCTTACACATCCATCCCATCTCTCACACATTCACTCAGTCTCTCATACATCCACCTTATCTCTTACCCACCCATCTCTAACACATCACACCCATCTCTCACACATACATCCCATCTCTCACACATCCATCCCATCTCTCACACATCCATCCACTCACACATCCATCCCATCTCTCACACATCCATCCATCTCTTACACATCCACCCCATCTCTCATCCATCCATCCATCTCTTACACATCCACTCTATCTCTCACAATTCCAACTCATCTCTCATGCACCAAACCCATTTCTCACACATTCACCTCTCACACATTCAATCCCATCTCTCATGTCTCTTTCATATGTCTTTATATGTCTTTTCTCTCACACACCTGTCTTTCTCTTATACATCTCTTTCATATGCTGCATCTCTCACACATCCCTCCTTTCACTCACAGATCTCATTCATATATTTGAATTATCACACATCCATGTTTGCCATCACATATCTCTTTAATGTACTTCATCTCTCACACCATCGCTTCTTCACTTACAATCTTTATTATTATCTTCATCTTTCACACATCCCTTCTTTCTCCCATCCCTTCTTTCTCCCACACATCTCTGCCATACATTTCATCTCTTACACATGACTTTTATCTGTCTTATCTCTCCTTCCTACCTGTTTTTTCTCACACATCTTTTATGAATACCACATGCCTCACAGACAATCTCCTTCATTTGTTTTATATTTCACACACTCCTCCTTTCTTTCACACATCTGTCACATGCCTCTCAAAGATCTCTTTCATTTGTCCCATCTGCCAAACATGCTGTTAAGACTTCTCTCATCTATCCTATATTGCATCCTATATCCGATATTTGTTTTCAATCTCACTAACTCATTTTGTCTCATAAATCAAACTTATTCACGTCTGTCTTACCTTGTGCATCTTTCTCACATTTTTTCCATCTCTCTCATATTTGCCGCACAAACTGTGTGTATTTCTCACATCTGACTCACACATATCTCCAATCTCCCACACATCTCTCCTGTCTCATGTTATTCTAATACAAACTCAATCCTTTGTTTCTCAAGATGCAAATAAAAATAATACTTACTTACTTACTTAGTCGTTCCCCTTCTACCGTGAGGTGTAGAGGTTTGGAAGAGAGAGCGCCAGACCATTCTATCAGCTGTCTTCTTCCTGGCCTGGTTCCATTCTAGTCCTCGGTCCTTCAAAGATTGTCTAATGTTGTCCTCCCAGCGGACTCTGGGTCGTCCTGGAGGTCTGGATCCCTGGCTCTTTGTTTCCCATGCTTGTCGTGGTAGCCGATCTTCTCCCATTCTGCAGACATGGCCAAACCATCTTAGTTGGGACTGTTCTATTTGGGTCTGCAGCGGATGGGATTTTAGGCCTTGACGGATCGTCTGGTTGCGGACCATGTCTCTTCTTGTTACTTCAACCACTTTCCTCAGATACCTCATTTCTGAGGTTTGGATCTGGCTTTTGTGGGTTGTAGTCATTGCCCACGACTCGCATCCATATGTCAAGACTGGGACATAGGTGGAGCGGTATACAGCCATCTTCGTTTTCTTACCAACCTCTTTCTTGCTGAGGAATCCACGATTTATGGCCTGAAAAAGTCTCCCAGCCGCTGCTTTTCGAGTGGCCAACTCTTCTTTGATGCCTCCCTTTCGGTCTATAATAGCTCCGAGATATCTAAAGTGGTCGACCTGCTCCAGGACCTGTTCTCCCAACTTAATCTGATGTTTTCTTTCTTCTCGTGATATCACCATGGATTTTGTTTTAGAGCTGCTTATGACCATCCCTCTCTTCTCCAGCTCTTCCTTCCAGACTTGCAGGTTGGATTGGAGATGTGCCTCTGATTTAGCAATCAGGGCAACATCATCAGCAAATGCCAGCTCCGAAATATAGACCTGTCTCATCTTCCAGTACCCCACTGAATACTTTCTTGTTCTCTCCTTACATGCCTTGATGACATCGTCCATAAGGAGTATGAAGAGGTAAGGTGATAGGATATCACCTTGTCTTACACCAGTGGTGGTCCTGAACTCTTCTGACTTATGGTTTGCTGTCCTCACATAATTTCTGCAAGACTTGTAGAAGCTCTGTATAGCATGAATCAGAGGTGCTGGAATATTCTTCCTTGCCAAACAGTCCCAAAGTTTGCTCCAGGGGACCCTGTCAAATGCCTTTTCCAGATCTATGAAACAAAGATGGATCTCACTCTTATACTCAAGGGCCTTTTCACTCAGCTGTCTGAGTGTGAAGATTAGGTCTTGAGTACTTCGGTTTGCTCGGAATCCGCACTGGACCTCATCCAATTGTGGCTCAGCTAGGCGTCGGAGTCTCTGCTCTAGGATTCTAGAGTAGATTTTACCAGGGACACTGAGAAGGGATATGCCTCTACAAATAAAAATAATAATAATAGTAATTCCTATCTTCAACAGTGATGCACCAGACAGCTCTTTTTATGGTGAAAAACAAAAACTTGGAGCAGTGGAATTTAGGAAAAAATACAAGAAACAGACATCAGAGGACAAACTCAAGCAAAAAATTAGCAATCATGACACCTTTAGATCTAGGAAAGACAAAGAAAATTTCAACGAGAAATCAGAAATGTTCAACTCTGCACAAGATAATCTGCTTGACAGTGAGAAACAGTAAGTTGTAAAAACTTATACATCCTAGAACGCAATATATTTGGACATGCGTTCTAATTTAACTGACAGACTTTCTGTCTAGGTTGAATGGGACGCACCTCGCCAAAATGAGGCAAAACTCTTTTCTTTTTTTTTAAAAATTAGTTATAAACCTATATCTACTTTCTTGTTTCATTCTGCACCCCATTAGGTTTACAATCTCCTAGTATCCTTCATTAATGAATATTAATCATCATAATTTTCCTTTCTGCTCCCCATGGAGCATAGAATTACCACTGCTGTTAAAAGAAGCCTGCACCAACATATTCATGAGGCTCCTGCAGCAGTTTGTATAATGAGGTTGCCAGCCCCATGCACAACCTCGTTGCCTCCTATGATGTACTTGGGGAAGCAGTACTCCCATACTTTTTTGTCACCCCAGAGACATTCTTCCCTCCCCCAAAACTTCACCGGGCATCATGAACATTGGCAAGTTTTTTATTTCCTTTTGATACCAGTATTTCTGTTCAAATATCAATGTATTATTCCCACTTTTTAAATGTGCATGTACATTTTTTCAAGTTGTGAAGTACAATAAATCCCCATTTATCTATCTCTTTTCTAAATGTACCTGTTTCCCTCCTTTCCTTGAGGCAAGCCATTTTAAATCACAGGCAAGTGTCCTTCATTTATATTGAGATGTGATTCTGTATTGTGCAGAGTTAGATTTCTAAATAGTGCATGATGTATTTAGTATTGAAGAGGCAGAGTTTTGTTAGAAGCAGACACAGTAACAAATGAGAAGCAGAACATCTAGGCCTCACAAAAAATGATGTATATTACCAGCTCAGCAGAAGTGAACAAGTGATATCTTCAAACTCTGCATGGGCCACAACAGATTGGATACCATCTATTCAACAAGCTAAAGATAGGAACTACTGATGAGTGTGACTGTGGCATTGATAAAATGACTGCTGAACATCTGCTTTAGAAATGTCCAACATATGAGGAAAAGAGAAAGCACATGTGGCCATCACCAGTACTATTCCTGGAAAAGCTCTAAGGAGATAGAAATAGCCACTGCTTTCTTTGAACATATTCAAGTTGATTTCTTCTTCTTCGTACACTCTCAGACGTCCACTTGAATGTTTTCAAAGAAAGCAGTTGTCAGTTTGAGGCTATTTTAATCTCCGTAGAGCTTTTTCACGAATGGTACTGGTGTCGGCCATATGCGCTTTCTATGTTCTACATATGTTGGGCAACTTTGAAGCAGATGTTCAGCAGTCATTTTATCAGTGCCACAGTTACACTGATCGGTAGTTCATATCTTTAGCATGTTAAATAGATGGTATCTCAATCTGTTGTGGCCAGTGTGGAGTCTGAAGATTACCATTTGTTCTCTTCTGTTGAGATGGTAGTATGCATCAGTTTGTGTGTGACCTGGATGCTCTACATCTCATTTGTTTCTGTATCTGATTCTGATAAAATTCTTTGCCTCCTCGAAAGTTACACTTGCAGTCAGGCTGAGATAGATTTCCACCTTCCTTTGCCAATCTGTCTGAGTTGACGTCTGAGAGTGTACGAAGAAGAAGAAGAAGACGTATTTAGTATGTTTGATGTAGGTAGCCATAGAATATGAACCAGAAGAATATTTAGGGATGCATACCTGTTAGAGAACAACAACATGGCAGCATGCAATGATGCAGTTTGCGGGTGGATCTGAAAACAGTAACTACTTCCATATGTGACCCTTCACAGCCAGAATAAATGGAAGAGAGAAAGAATAATATTAATTAATAATAAAAACCACTTTCAGTCATAACTGACTATGGGAATGCACCCCTAAGATGACAGCCCTCAGCTGCTTATTTTCCTGGTGTTCCTTTCAACGTTTTCTCCTCTGTTCTACTTGCTGTGAGAGCTTCTTTTTGGCTGATATGAAGTGGGGCCATAGATAGCATCGCCACTTGGTGCGGTCGGCAGCTTCATCCTTCCAGGTTGCTGGATTTATGTCCAGTACCCTCATGTCTCTCTTGCACACATCTTTGAATTTCAGTTGCAGTCGCCCAACTGTTCTTTTGCCATCTGCCAGTTGTTCGTAGAAGATATCTTTCAGGATGCAACCATCTTCCATGCAGCAGACATGGCCAAGCCAGCGTAGTGTGTGCTGTCTAAGCAGTGTATACATGCTTTGAACGCCAGCAAGGGACAACAACTTGACATTTGTCGCTTTGTCTTTCCACGAAATACCAAGGATGTGGCTTAGACACAGCAAATGGAAGGTATTGAGCCTTCATTCTTGCTTAGCATAGGTTGTCCATATCTTGCTGCCATATAGAAGTGTGCTGGTAATGCAGGCATTATATACCACAGCTTTGGTCTTCACTGTGAGTTTGAAGTTTCCCCAAACATGTGTTGTGAGGCGGGCAAAGGTAGCTGCAGCTTTGCCAATGCGGCTGTCAATTTCTGTGTCCAGAGAGAGTTTGTCATTGATGGGTAGACCCCATGTATGTGGAGTGGTGCACCACTGCCAATTCATAGTTATTGATAGTGACAACTGGTGCAACATCCACATCCTGACTCATCACATTTGTTTTCTTTAGACATATTGTGAGGCCAAAGACCTTGCATGCTTGGGTGAAACGATTCATCAAGCTCTGAAGCTCCTATTGGCTTTGAGTGATGACTGCGGCGTCATCAGCGAATAACAAGACTCTTATAGTGACCCTTCTGATTTTTGTTTTTGCCTTCAGCCTTGCGATGTTAAACAGTTGGCCATCTGACCTAGTGTGAAGGCATAATCCTTCCATTGCATCTCTGAATGCATGTTTCAAGAGTAAAGCACAGAGCATCTCAAAGAGGGTTGGAGCCTTGTTTAATGCCACTGCATATGTCAAAGGGCTGTGATGTGCTTCCAGCATACTGGACTGTTCCCTTCATGGAAGAGAATTTCTAGCAATTTAGCGGGGCAGCCTATTTTCAGGAAGATTTTGAAGAGTCCATTCCTGCTAACCAGGTCAAATGCCTTTGTAAGGTGTATAAAGGCGATATATAAAGGCCTTTTCTGCTCTCTTGATATTTCCTGTAGCTGGCGGAGAGAAAAGATCATGTCTGTTGTTGATCTACCAGCTCGGAATCCACACTGTGACTCTGGATATAGGCGCTCTGCTAACTTGTGTAGTCATATTAAGATGACTGTAGCAAAAACCTTACCAACAGTACTAAGAAGAGAGATGCCTCTGTAGTTATTGCAATCAATTCTGTCTCCTTTATTTTTATACAGTGTTACAGTCTTGGCATCTCTCATGTCTTGGGGAATAGTTGTCTCTTCCCAGCTATGCAGGGGACGTAATAGCGTGTTCTTACAGCATTTGATTAAATTGGGAGGACTCCCATCACTGCCTGGTGCTTTACCAGAGGCCAAGCTATCAATGGCCTTGCTGAGTTCTTCCAATGTTGGTTCAGCATCCAGCTCCTCCATAGTTGACAGACACATGACAGCATCAAGGGCTGCAGGCATGATGGTATTTTCTCTAGCTTAAAGCTCAGAGTAGTGCTCGACCCACCTCTCCATCTGCTTACCCATTTCTGTTAGCTTCTCTCCAGGGCGCAAGCTTGGGCACAGTCAGTATTAAATACTATTATGCTTACTCATGCATCAATAGGGCACAAAAGGGGAAGCAAATAATAGTAGCACTGTATCACACTAAGCGTGTCTTATAAGGTGACTAAGGAAGGTTGGGCAAGAGGCCAGTGATGCGGGAAAATTTTATAATATTATGTGTTCTCAGGAACAGTCCACCAGACGTCCTGTATTACGAGTGCATTAGACTCAATGCTTGAGCACTCCTTATTTTATCTTGGCCTGCTGAGTACTCTCCAGGGTTATTCTCATATATGCTATTTGATGAATTATAATATATTCAATCTGGCCATTCGCTCCATACTCCCTGGCCTGCACCACAGGTACTCAGTTAATAAGGCTTAACTTCTTGGCACAGTTCAAACGTTTATTCACACACTACTCCACAGTGAATATGGTACGACATCGAAGCTTCTCTAAGCACGTCTCTACTGTCCTTGAGTCTGATACTCTCAGTTTAATCGAACAGTCAACTTACGTGCACAAGAATTTCACACACTCTGCTTAGACTAAACTGGCATTATACAGTTAATGAATGCATAAGGCAGTGATGGTAATATATCTTGCAGGTGTAATAATCATATTCCTCAAAAGAAGGACATACTCTGAAATCAAGTCCTAACGGACACACTCCATGCATACTGGTCAAACGACACAAGCAGAATCCGGCTAGAGACGCGTTCATGTTCCAGATTAACAAGCTACCGTCTGCCACTATTTTTAGCAGAAGTCAAGACGTCACTTCCGGAAACTAATGACAACCGTCCGTAAACATAAAACCAGGAAGTAATCATATACAACCAATGTTATGGTATTTAAACATAACAGCCAGCTACCCCATACTTCAGAAACTTTAAGCCACAAATACTTCAACAACAATATAGACAAAGTCAAAAACAACCAATCAAAAAGCTACAGACTTTCATAAATGGGCGCTTGTGTAGAATAGAAGAATTGAAGTGGTAAGACAATATCACCAATGTGGAACTGATGACAAGAAGCAGACAAGAACCAAACAAGTGCCAGTGAAACAAGAGATGACAAGAAGCAGACAGGTGCCAGTGGAACAAGAGGTGACAAGAAGCAGACAGGTGCCAGTGGAACAAAAGATGAAGGGAAGCAGACAAGTGCTAGTGGAACAAGAGATGACAAGAAGCAGACAAGTGCTAGTGGAACAAGAGATGACAAGAACCAGACAAGTGCTAGTGGAACAAGAGATGACAAGAAGCAGACAAGTGCTAGTGGAACAAGAGATGACAAGAAGCAGACAAGTGCCAATGGAACAAGAGATGATAAGAAGCAGACAGGTGCCAGTGGAACAAGAGGTGACAAGAAGCAGACAGGTGCCAGTGGAACAAGAGGTGACAAGAAGCAGACAGGTGCCAGTGGAACAAAAGATGAAGGGAAGCAGACAAGTGCTAGTGGAACAAGAGATGACAAGAAGCAGACAAGTGCTAGTGGAACAAGAGATGACAAGAACCAGACAAGTGCTAGTGGAACAAGAGATGACAAGAAGCAGACAAGTGCTAGTGGAACAAGAGATGACAAGAAGCAGACAAGTGCCAATGGAACAAGAGATGATAAGAATCAGACAGGTGCCAGTGGAACAAGAGGTGACAAGTAGCAGACTAGTGCCAGTGGAACAAGAGATGACAAGAAGCAGACAAGTGCTAGTGGAACAAGAGATGACAAGAACCAGACAAGTGCTAGTGGAACAAGAGGTGACAAGAAGCAGACAGATGCCAGTGGAACAAGAGATGACAAGAAGCAGACAAGTGCTAGTGGAACAAGAGATGACAAGAACCAGACAAATGCTAGTGGAGCAAGAGATGACAAGAACCAGACAAGTGCTAGTGGAACAAGAGGTGACAAGAAGCAGACAAGTGCTAGTGGAACAAGAGGTGACAAGAACCAGACAAGTGCTAGTGGAACAAGAGATGACAAGAACCAGACAAGTGCTAGTGGAACAAGAGGTGACAAGAAGCAGACAAGTGCTAGTGGAACAAGAGGTGACAAGAAGCAGACAAGTGCTAGTGGAACAAGAGATGATAGGAACCAGACAAGTGCTAGTGCAACAAGAGATGACAAGAACCAGACAAGTGCCAGTGGAACAAGAGATGACAAGAAGCAGACAGGTGCTAGTGGAACAAGAGATGACAAGAACCAGACAGGTGCCAGTGAAATAAGAGGTGACAAGAAGCAGACAGGTGCCAGTGGAACAAGAGATGACAAGAAGCAGACAAGTGCTAGTGGAACAAGAGGTGAGAAGAACCAGACAAGTGCTAGTGGAACAAGAGATGACAAGAACCAGACAAGTGCTAGTGGAACAAGAGGTGACAAGAAGCAGACAGGTGCCAGTGGAACAAGAGATGACAAGAAGCAGACAAGGGCTAGTGGAACAAGAGGTGACACATACGCCATACACTTGGGAAACCTGCTGATAGCATTTCAAGGCAGTCCTTCTTCTGGAATCCCAAGGTTTAGAAAAGTTGAGTGGCTAAAAAAACTCATACAGAAGAGAACTGGAGACAGAAATGAAAGGAATTAGGAAATCATGGAAAGACCTTGAGCTGATGGCACTGGACAGGAGGACGTGGTACAAGTTTACTGCAGGCCTATGCTCCTTGGGGAGCTAAAGCGCAATGAATAAATTAATTAATCAAGCTCCTACAATGACACCCCCAACTAATGGTTTGTGTGTAGGGGTCTAGCAGCATCATCAGGTAAAACAAATGCCTAAAAAAACCACCACTGTAAGAGCAGAAGTGCCTTGGTCCTGGTTTTGTGTGCAGAAGTCTAATGCAGTGTTGGGCTTCTCATCCTTCAGAAGAGAGAAAACAAGCAACAAAATGTTAATTATAGTATCTAAGTTTACAATGCCATTAATGTGTTTTTATTTTCTCTTTTTTAGTGACAAATCCAAAATTCCCGGATGTAAGACGCACTGTAGAGACACTGAAGAAGGCAAATATCCATCATGCCGGGGATGTGAATACTATGTCATCTGCACGAAGTATAAAAGGATTCATCAGAAACACTGCAGCAGCACAAGAAAATGGGATGACAGGATCAAGAGTTGTGCACCTTTCTCAAGCACATGCAAAGAGAACAGATAGGAAATACTAGCATTTATTTATTTATGGCACTCAATATCTAGACGGGGTTTGATTAACACATTAACTACCGCAAGCCGCTGTCAGCGGCTCACAAAATAATCACATTTGGACCGCAAGCCGCTCAGAACGCCAATCTAATTTTAGTAATAAAACGAATGAAAAATGTACTGAAACACTCTCTGATCTGGTTCGAGATTTTAAATTGCCACCGGAAAACAAATTCCCAAAGCATGGTTGTTGTAGAACACTGGAAAATTGATATTATGTTCATATTTTTCAGCGTTTTGGGTTAGTTACCAAATCGTGTAAAACTGTTTACCATGGCAACTAGTGTTAGGACTACAAAAAATGCGTGTACATCTCGTCTAACGGCTGAATAGGTTAGAAACGTGTTTCAACAATTGACTGATAGATCTAGTGACGAGGACAAGAGTGAAAACGGTGTGCACATTGATTAAAATTGTGATTTTGATAGAGATGGGGCGCAAGCAGTTATAATTGTGAAAATATTGCAAGTCCTCGGCCATCGGAGGGCCGTTAAATAGCAACAACCTCTATTAGAGTTACAACTGGTGTTTATTGTAATAGTACATTCATGTATCTTTAAAATGACATGTGATTCATAAAAATCTGTAAACAATTACGAAAACTACAGCTTACTTTGTGCAAACACCTACAGGATGAAAATGGGGAAAAAATGTAATTCGGCCACAGTGTGTTTTTCAATTCGGTAGTTAATGTGTTAAACATTTCGAGAACACATCATTATTTTAGTGTAATGCAGTTCTTTTAAACATTGCTACTTGTTGTCTGGTAAAAAAAGAGACTGAAAATTCTCCAGGAGAACACACAGCAGGATGCAATCTGATCCTGTTTGGCAGATGTTTTTCCTTTTATCTTCATGACAAGATTAGGCATTTGCCTTCATCTGTGACTCATATAACACCAGTGAAACAAGAGATGAGAAACAGACACTGGCATTAGATAGGACACACATATAGGAAACTAGCTTAAAGCATCACAAGGCAGTCTTTTTTCTGGCATCCCCAGGATTAGAGAATTATAGGAAAACCTAGAAACACATGCAGAAGGGAATTACAGACAGATACAAAAGACTTAAAAAGATCTAGAAACACATGCAGAAGGGAATTACAGACAGATACAAAAGACTTAAAAAGATCTAGAAACACATGGAGAAGTGAGCTGGGACAGACGTGAATGTTGATAGTGAAGAGATGGAAGGACCTTGAGCTGATGATGCAGGACAGGAAGACGACATTTGTTTGTTGAAGTCCTATAGTGAAGGCTAATAAATAAATGAAGATTTAATCGTCACTGCCCCAAAGTTTGTTGGAAATGTTAACTGAGAAAAGAAGGTATCAACAAGCGGTCATTTTACATCAACCTGACATGAAGCACTAAGGCAGTTACCACATAAACCTTTACAGATGCAGCGGTTTTATTATCACAATTTGATGTAGGAACCATGTTTGGAAACACTCTAGTGCCATTACGCTACAACATAAATGGGACTATGCCACACACATACAAATGAGATTGGGGTTATTTATTTATTTTAGGGAAAAAAAAAGATAAAGGTGGGATGAGCAAATAAGTGAGATTATGCCACAGAAAAAACAAAGAAACAAAGATTTTTAAAAAAAAAAAAGTTCAAGGTGAGATAGATACATAATGAGATTATGTCACACACACACAAAACATTTTTTTAAGACAAAAAAAAGATCAATGTGAGATGAATATGTATATGAGATTATGTTACCAAATAAAAATATTTCTTTTAGAAAAAAATAGATCAAGGTGAAATAGGTAAAATAAATAAGATTATGGTACACACACACACACACAAACAATTTTATAGAAATAAAATCAAAATGAGATAGGTTATTAATAAGATTATGTGCCAAGAAAGTTATTTTTTTTTTTTTAGACAGACCAAAGTGAAATAAGTAAACAAATAAGATTATGTGCCACAGTTATTTTTTTTTAATCTGGGGGGGGGGGGGGGGGGGGGGGGGAGGGGGGGGCGGGGTAATGAGATTATGTGTCTAACAGATTAATTTTATCTAGAACAAAATCAAAGTGAGATAAATAAACAAATAAGATTATGTGACAAAATAAAGATAATTTTTTTTTTTTAGAAAAAAGATCAAGAGGAAATGGATAAGTAAATGACATTATGTTACTAAATTAAAATATCTCTGTTAGAAAAAAGATTGAGGTGAGATAAGTAAATGACATTATGTTTACTAAATTAAAATATCTCTTTTAGAAAAAAGATTGAGGTGAGATAAGTAAATGACATTATGTTTACTAAATTAAAATAAGAAAAAAGATTGAGGTGAGATAAGTAAATGACATTATGTTTACTAAATTAAAATATCTCTTTTAGAAAAAAGATTGAGGTGAGATAAGTAAATGACATTATGTTAACTAAATTAAAATATCTCTGTTAGAAAAAAGATTGAGGTGAGATAAGTAAATGACATTATGTTTACTAAATTAAAATATCTCTTTTAGAAAAAAGATTGAGGTGAGATAAGTAAATGACATTATGTTTACTAAATTAAAATATCTCTTTTAGAAAAAAGATTGAGGTGAGATAAGTAAATGACATTATGTTAACTAATTATAAGTAAATGACATTATGACCTAAATTAAAAATATCTTCTGTTTTTACTAAATGAAATTAAAATATCTCTTTTAGAAAAAAGATTGAGGTGAGATAAGTAAAAGACTGTTAACTAAATTTAGAAAAAAGATTGAGGTGAGATAAGTAAATGACATTATGTTTACTAAATTAAAATATCTCTTTTAGATTGAGGTGAGATAAGTAAATGACATTATGTTTACTAAATTAAAATATCTCTTTTAGAAAAAAGATTGAGGTGAGATAAGTAAATGACATTATGTTAACTAAATTAAAATATCTCTGTTAGAAAAAAGATTCAGGTGAGATAAGTAAATGACAGGTGAGATAAGTAAATGACATTATGTTTACTAAATTAAAATATCTCTTTTAGAAAAAAATATTGAGGTGAGATAAGTAAATGACATTATGTTTACTAAATTAAAATATCTCTTTTAGAAAAAAGATTGAGGTGAGATAAGTAAATGACATTATGTTTACTAAATTAAAATATCTCTTTTAGAAAAAAGATTGAGGTGAGATAAGTAAATGACATTATGTTTACTAAATTAAAATATCTCTTTTAGAAAAAAATATTGAGGTGAGATAAGTAAATGACATTATGTTTACTAAATTAAAATATCTCATTTAGAAAAAAGATTGAGGTGAGATAAGTAAATGACATTATGTTTACTAAATTAAAATATCTCTTTTAGAAAAAAATATTGAGGTGAGATAAGTAAATGACATTATGTTTACTAAATTAAAATATCTCTGTTAGAAAAAAGATTGAGGTGAGATAAGTAAATGACATTATGTTTACTAAATTAAAATATCTCTTTTAGAAAAAAGATTGAGGTGAGATAAGTAAATGACATTATGTTAACTAAATTAAAATATCTCTGTTAGAAAAAAGATTGAGGTGAGATAAGTAAATGACATTATGTTTACTAAATTAAAATATCTCTTTTAGAAAAAAGATTGAGGTGAGATAAGTAAATGACATTATGTTTACTAAATTAAAATATCTCTGTTAGAAAAAAGATTGAGGTGAGATAAGTAAATGACATTATGTTTACTAAATTAAAATATCTCTTTTAGAAAAAAGATTGAGGTGAGATAAGTAAATGACATTAGGTTAACTAAATTAAAATATCTCTGTTAGAAAAAAGATTGAGGTGAGATAAGTAAATGACATTATGTTTACTAAATTAAAATATCTCTTTTAGAAAAAAGATTGAGGTGAGATAAGTAAATGACATTATGTTTACTAAATTAAAATATCTCTTTTAGAAAAAAATATTGAGGTGAGATAAGTAAATGACATTATGTTTACTAAATTAAAATATCTCTGTTAGAAAAAAGATCGAGGTGAGATAAGTAAATGACATTATGTTTACTAAATTAAAATATCTCTTTTAGAAAAAAGATCGAGGTGAGATAAGTAAATAAATAAGATTATGCCACAGTCACATACACACACAAAGAGACTCTTTTGTAGGAAAAAAAAAGATCAGAATGATAAACTAATAAGATTATGTGCCAAAAAAGATTTTTTTTTTTAAACAGACCAAAGTGAAATAAATAAATGAGGTTATGTGCCAAAGATGATTTTTTTTTTCTTTTAATCTATGAAGAAAAAAAAAGATAAAATTTATAAATAAATGAGATATGTGCAAAAAGAAAAGGATTAATTTTATTTAGAAAAAAAAAAAATCTGGTAAATAAACAATATTATGTACACCAACAAAAAGTCAGGGAGAGACAGAAAAAAAAGTCAAGTTCTGTGACAAAAACATATTCAGAGGTACAAAGAAGGTTGTGAGATGAAAAAATAATAACTAGCAGATAAACAAAATCAGTTGATGTGGTAAAGTGATAATGAACTGTGGCATGACAAAAGTGATGCACAAAAGAACACATTCTGAAAAGTGGAAAAACCTAGACCTGAATTTCTTCTCATGCAACAATATTCTTAAAAATCTGATGTTTCCATGCCACATATTATCTATATGGGATGTGATTTTTTTTCAGACTTGTTGCTTCTTTGTCACATTTTGCATACAGGTCACACTGAAGATTGAGAGACAGAGAAAAAAGGATTTTAGGTGAAATAACCACAAGTAAAAAATATATGGAACGAGACATGTGGAGAAGTACTGAGAAAAATAGATCAGCAGATTTTTCTTTTTAAATGTGGTTTATTTTTGTTTAACCAATGAAGAAAAATATCCCTCTGAACCAGGCATACATGCCACACCTCAGAGATAAAAAACCTGTACAAAAAATCCAAAACCTTGTACAAAGACCCGCAAAACCTGTATAAAGACTGAAAAAACATATCAAAAGAGTTAATTCGTGTACAAATATTTTCAATTACAGTGGGCTGCATTATAAAAGAGGCATGGGGACTTTGCCTTTTAAAGCCAGTCTTCACTTATTTTAAAACCCAAACAATAAATGTCTGAGTTTATTTTACACTGTAAAAATAATGTGATGGTGTCATCATTTAGTCTATTTCTGTGCTTAATTATCACTAACAGACTGGGAAATCCTGTGTTCAATAGGACCTTATAAAAGAACTCTGAGACATGGTAATAAGGGGAATGGGTTAGAAAACCTGTACAGAAATTATGTACAGGGTGTACACATCTGAAAACGCAAACACCTTGTTCAGATTATGGGTAAACCATAGCATGTGGCATGTAAACCAGGGTTTCTTAACCTTTTCTTGTGCCATGGACCCATTGGATTGTCCAATGAAGGCTATGGACGGACCCCTTGTTGGAAAAAATGTACATAAAAACAAAATTTTTAATTTTAAATGTTAGTTTAAGTACAGACACCTCAAGCATACATTCATGAACCCCAAAGGAGTTCGTGGACCACAGTTTAAGATACCCTTCTCTGGTGAATTATACTTTGTTGTTTAACTAAGGCTGCTGAGCTTCTCGCTTTTTTGCAGCCAATACCAAGTTGAAGACTCCTTGGTATTATCTACACTGTAGATCTAGACTTTTCCTGTGGCTTTGTTGCCATTCTGAAATGTGTTGAGTTGAAGTCGTGAGCTCCAGTTTCTCCAGCCAGGCTTGCATTTAAAGGATTGTCACATCCAGTTCCAAGCTAGCAGTAAAAATCGCATGGCATAATGTGCATTCCCTACCATCCAAGGGGGCTCTCCAACTATGCAGGGCTAAAATACTGTTCTCTGGTTCTGGGCTCTCCCAAGGAATTGTCACGTCCTGCACAGAGCCACTTCTCAGCTTCCCCTGCTATCACTGGGTCCATAGTGAGATCCTCCTGCATGCAGTCAACCAAGTCTAAGCCTGGGGCTCAAGTGACTTCTCCAAGCTTAGTGTGTAATGCTGGGTTCTCAACAAGCTTCACCACAGGGGGAATCCCTGGAAGTGTGTGGATGATTTCAAAAGTCAATGAGGGTGTAATTAGCCTCACAGACAGAGGCTCACTTCCATGTAAGAATACTGTAGCATTGTGCAGAGCTAGTGGTCATATAAGGATGACTCCAGATATGCCTCCATGCATGCGAGTTATACGTAAAATATAAGCATAGTGTCTATAATTTTAAATAGCATGTTCAGTTGCCACTATTAGCTTATGACATTACCACTCCTGGCCAATTATTGTATACCGGGTAAATGAAAATTTCAGACCTATGTGTGTGTGTTTTTGTTCCTTTTTTCTAAAATGGTAAATTCTTTACTTGTTGTGTTATTAAAAAAATGGGGAGGTGTGTGAACACTTGGGGTATGTAGGGTAATATTTACTCTTAATTTGATATTAGTTGATATTAGTAATATGTATTACTAGATCTTTATTAGAACTTTATTCATGTCTGTAACCCTTTATCCAAAATCCTCTGGATAGTTTTGTTTCGAAAAAGGTATTTTTCAGTTCTTAAATGTCACCCATATTGTTCTAAAATATACATATATATATATATATATATATGTATATATATATATATATATATATATATATATATATATATATATATATATATATATATATATATATATATATCAGATGATGCCTATCACCAGCTATCTAGGCGAGACCAGGTCATCATTTTCCGCTGACGTACTGGTCACAATAGGCTGAGGTACCATCAATATCACAAGTACAAAATTGGTTCAACAGATCTCTGCTCCTGCGGCACCAGCCCCATGAGAGCCGAACATCTGCACCAGTCCTGCCCAACTTATTGCAGTGAATGGAGTGGCATATGGCAACAACCCATTTCTCTCAATGAAAAACTGTTTGGAGATGTCAGGAACCTTGAGCTGACTACTGCCTTTATTAAAGTCATTAATATGGAAGTCTGAGGGCAAACGAGGAAGAAGTTCTAAAAGTAGCCTAGGTCACCAGAAATACGAGAGACGGTCAAAAAGTAATGCCTCGTAATTTTTAATTTCATTCAATAGGCAAGAAAACAGATGGAATTCACATTGAAATGTAGCCCCAAGTCTGAACTTCAAAAATTTATTTCTCAGTGTAGTCTCCGTTATTTGTTTCAGTTTTTGTCCATCTTCTCACAAGGGCATGTATCCCCGCACGGTAAAAATTTGTATCCTTTTTCCTAAACCACTGGCGTACGGCGCGTTTAAGGGTCTCGGTGTCCTCAAAGTGATGTCTGCAAAGATTCTTCTTTCAGTGGTCCAAACAGATGGAAGTCAGAAGGTGCAAGATCGGGACTGTAAGGGGGATGTGGTAATAATGTCCAGCCAAATTCTGCAATCGCATCAATGGTGCGTTTAGCGGTGTGTGGCTTGGCATTATCGTGCAACAGTAGTGCAGTTCTCTGATCTTTTAATGGGTAAAGTCTCCGAAGACGACCTCTAAGCTTCTTCAAAGTTTCAATGTAATGGTCTGCATCCACCGTGTTTCCCTGTTCCAAGAAGTTGAGAAGAATCACACCCTTCTCTTCCCAAAACACGGAGGCCATAACTTTCCCTACAGATGGTGAACTTTTGAACTTCTTTCTTGTCGGCGATGTTGTCTGTCTGTCAACATTCTGGGTACCCACCATGCACAAACATTTGAATAACCCAGGTCTTTAATGATGTTCTGGACACTGCCTTTACTAATGGACAACATGGAAGAAAGTTCATCCAGTGTTACCCGACGGTCATTTTTAAACTGTTACAGTGGTGCCACCTGTTACTGAAACAGGTTGGTAATGCTATACAGTGCAGAAGAGTGTTTGAGGAATCCTGCTAAATTTACAAATTGCACACCGATGCAGTATTTACATACATAAAAAATAGGAGGCGTTACTTTTTGACCACCCCTCGTATGTTAAAAATAGCCCAACACCGCCAAAAATAGTCAAAAATCACCCAAATTGATAGAAATACAGCCCAAAATATCTTCAGATTTTCAGAATATTTCGGTTTTTGGGCGTTTAGATAAAAGGATAGAGATCTCTACTTTATTGTACCTTCATGAACTATCATATATTTATTTTTGTTCTTGTTACATGCTTGTTAGACTACATTGTGTTGTTCCCTAGAAGACGAGAAAACTAGAAGACACATAAGATAAACAGAATAAAAGAAATTATAGACAGCAGTGACAGAGAAAAAATGTAGACGGAGAACTAGAAGTCTGTGGAGATGGTGGAAATTGATAATATACAGAATTAGAAGTTTGAGGAGATAATGAAAATTCACGAGATAGAAAACTAGAAGTCTTAGGAGATGATGGACATTGACAATGTAGAGAATTATAAATCTGAGGAGATAGTGTAAATTGACAATGTAGAGAATTAGAAGTGTGAGGAGATATTGGATATTAACAATATAGAGAATTAGAAGTCTGAGGAGATGATGGAAAATAACAAGATTGATAACTAGAAGTCTGAGGAAATAATGGAAATAGACAAGATGGAGAACTAGAAGTATGAGGAGATAATGGAAATTAACAAGATGGAGAACTAGAAGTCTGAGGAGATAATTGAAACTGACAAAATGGAGAACTAAAAGTCTGTGGCGATAATGGAAATAACGAAGACGGAGAACTAAAAGTCTGAGGAGATAATGGAAATTAACAAGATGGAGAACTAGAAGTCAGAGGAGATAATAGAAATTGACATGATAGAAAACTGAAAGATGCGATGAAATAAAAACAGATAAAATGATTAGACTGAGGTATGACATAAAAAATAAAAATGAACAAAACAATTAGTGAGACAGTTAACATAAAAAAACAGAGGTGAGACTGACAGTTGTGAGACTAGAAAGTAAAGGATCAAACATGTAAAATAACAGCTTTAATGCATAGTGAGGAAACGTGTGTGTACGTAGTTATGTGAATATCTACGTCTTTGGATGTTTCTAGCATATGTGATATTTGTATCTTTTAATTTGTTTATGTATGGGAGCTTTTCTGCAATGTGTTGTTGACGCAGCATATAATAATGACATATAAACTTGTTAAGGCTATACAACATAGAATAATCCTTTGTGTTTTTCAAACATAAGTGTACTTTTGTATTATTTTTTACTTTTCTGTATGTGGCAGCATTATTTGCTTAAATGTAAATTTGGTCTGTTGTTTTGATATAACTAAATATTACCGTATTTCATCAACTAAGAAAATTATAATGAAATTTCAGCTTCACGTGTTTGTTGTTGAGCTTCTCGCTATTTTGCAGCCAATACCAAGTTCAAGACTTCTTTGCATTATCCATACTGTAGATCTAGGCTTTTCGTGTGGCTTTTCTGCCATTCTGAAACATGTTGAGTTGAAGTCATGAGCTCCTGTTTCTCCAGCTTGACTTGCATTTAAAGGATCATCACATCTAGTCCCACGCTAGGAGGAAGAAGTATGTGGCATACTGTGCATTCCCTGCCATCCAAGGGGACTCTTCAAATGTGCAGAGCTAAAATACTGCACACAGGACCTATTTTTTTGCCCTTATCTGAGAAGGCTAGGCATCTGATCTCGCTACCCAGGAGATCAGGGGAGAGCATGATATCATTAGCACCCTCTGGTTCTGAAATTTAATATATTCCCAGTACTGGGAACTGAACCTGGTACCTTTAGAATTAGAGGTGGACGCCATACCTCTTAGCCACTTTGACCTCATAAAACACGTAGAAATTAAATGTTGTGTAAGTGGCAGACAAAGGTAGAAGTGAATCATTAAAAACCTAATATCATTAGTTCCTTTTGGGAGCGTGGAACCATCTCTGCTGTTGGCCCTGTTAAAGGGAACTTACTCCTATGCATTCTTGTGCTTTTGCAGTGGTGGTTAATGCAGCAGTCTTGTGCCTTGGCTTCCTCATTGTGTGTCTGTTCAAAGACATCGCCTTTTCTTCACTTCTTGTTCCATGGGTAATCAACTGGTTCTTTCTGTCAGTTCCATGCTAGTGATCTTGTCATAATACAGGGTGCCCAACAGAAAGCCAAATGATTTATTTATTTTTATTTACTCAGGATGTATTCTAGATTATTCACAAAGGATTTATTTACTTACTTAGTCATTCCTTTTATACTTTAGGGTGTAGAGGTTTGCCAGAGAAAGTGCCATACTATCCTGTTGGCTGTCTTCCTTTTGGCCTGGTTCAGTCCAGTCCTCTGTCCTTTAGAGATTGTCTAATGTTGTCCTCCCAGCGAACTCTGGGTCGTCATGGAGGTCTGGATACCTGGCTCTTGGTTTCCCATATTTGTTATGCTATTCGATCATCTTACATTCTGCAGACATGGCCAAACCATCACAACAGGGACTTTCCACTCGGGTCTGCAGGGGTTGGGTTTCGAAGTCATGGCGTATCATCTGGTTGCAAACTGTGTCACAGAGGATTAACAAATATTCAAAATTGTGACCGTGAATATCACGCCACCCCCTAAGACGCAGCATCCATGATCCTGTAACCCTGTGAACGACATCTTGACGTATATTTTTCCATGCAAAGATTAAAACAATCTTGAGATCTTTAGCTGAGATGATATCAATTGCTTTATGCCTGTACTTCTTGAAGCAGTGCCCCACCCAAATTACAACTCATATGGGGTTGAACCAGGTATCCCATGCTCGAAACAAAATCCAATGTTTTGTACAAAGCCCTAAAATCAAACATAAAACAAACGAAACAACAAATCACAATCCAGCAGCATAAATATATATGTTTACGTATCGATAGAAAGCATAATTTTGTTGTTAAAGACATGCTAATCAAAATCCTTTGGTTTTCTACTGGTCACCCTGTATTTTAATCCTATTCTACAAAAGCACTTATTTCATAAAAAATCAACTTCTAGGTTGTTGTTTTTTGCTTTTCTCCATGTTTCAGTGACACAGAGTCAGGTTACTTTGACATATAGGTATCTCTAGTCCCAGATACTGCTATAAGGGAGTGAAGTGTTAGAGATCTCCCTATACTAAGTGTCCAGCTTGGTGAGGAGTGATGATGAGTTCCCTTCCTCCCTGCCAGGTTTTGACCCTGGCATCCAGTAACTTTGCCTGGAGACTCCAAGACCTCAAACTGCATGCTTTGACATGTGAAATTTTTTTTGTTTCAAATAAGCTTGATGTCTTTTTGAATTTTAATATATTTCCCAATATTTCCTCTCGCCTTTGTTTCTTCAACGTTGTCAATATTGCTGCCACAATGTTTGTCGGTGTCCATCTATTGCAGTTTTTGTATAATCACTAATGTGAAACTGATGACAAGAACTAGACACGCTCCAATGGAACAATAGATGAGAAGAACTAGACACGCTCCAATGGAACAAGAGATGACAAGAACTAGACACGCTCCAATGGAACAAGAGATGACAAGAACTAGACACGCTCCAATGGAACAAGAGATGACAAGAACTAGACACGCTCCAATGGAACAAGAGATGACAAGAACTAGACACGCTCCAATGGAACAAGAGATGACAAGTCCCATAGCTAGACACGCGCCTATGGAACAAGAGATGACAAGAACTAGGTCCGCTCATCGAATGTGGAACAAGAGTGACCAATTACCTTCCTCGCTGCCTTTTCCAATGGAACATAGAGATGACAAGAAGTCATGACACCATTTCCAATGGAACAACTGGAGATGTCGGACAATTCGAACCAGACCGCTGCGAGAACACCATAGAGACACAGATTGGAATGAAAAAAGGTTGATAGTAGACATAGCAGATACTGCCCTAGGGGAGTGAAGTGTTAGAGACGTCACCATACTAGGTCCATCATCGAGATGTGGGGTGACCAATTACCTTCCTCGCTGCCTTTTCCTTCCATAACTCAAAGTCATGTACCCATTTACAGCTGGGTAAACTGGAGCATGTCGGTACAGTGATTCGAACCCAGCACCTTTGCTGCGAGAGACCATAAGACACACATTAAGAAAACCTGTTGATAGCAGACGAGATGTCAGCAACCTTGAGCTGACTAGTGCCTTTATTAGAGTCATTAATGCAGAAGTCTGAGGGTGAACGAGATGTCAGCAACCTTGAGCTGACTAGTGCCTTTATTAGAGTCATTAATGCAGAAGTCTGAGGGCGAACGAGATGTCAGCAACCTTGAGCTGACTAGTGCCTTTATTAGAGTCATTAATGCAGAAGTCTGAGGGTGAACGAGATGTCAGCAACCTTGAGCTGACTAGTGCCTTTATAAGAGTTATTAATGCAGAAGTCTGAGGGCGAACGAGATGTCAGCAACCTTGAGCTGACTAGTGCCTTTATTAGAGTCATTAATGCAGAAGTCTGAGGGTGAACGAGATGTCAGCAACCTTGAGCTGACTAGTGCCTTTATAAGAGTCATTAATGCAGAAGTCTGAGGGCGAACGAGATGTCAGCAACCTTCAGCTGACTACTGTTTTTATTAGTCATTAATACGGAAGTCTGAGAGTGAACAAGATGTCAGGAACTTTGAGCTGACTACTGCCTTTATTAGAGTCATTAATGTAGAAGTCTGAGGGTGAACGATACATCAGGTACCTTGAACTGACTACTACCTTTATTAGAGTCATTAATGTAGAAGTCTGAGGGCGAACGAGAAGCCTTGAGCTGACTACTGCCTTTATTAGTCATTAATGTGGAAGTCTGAGGGTGAACGAGACGTCATGAACCTTTTTTTTCCCCCCCGTGTTTGCTACTTTTCTTTGTAGCACGCCCCTTTCAACCATCTACCATGTGCATGGGGTTGTTGGTTATATCAGGACGTGTTTCCTTTGTTGTAATATGTTTTTGTTTGTATTTATTTTATACTATATTATCTCTAGTAGGTATTTTCCTTTTGTAGTTATAGTTTATAATGGTTTTTTTTTATTTTTTAAATCTAATATATGCAATTGTCTAATCTGGTATGTTTTTAATTTTCGCTGGATGTTTTATTTGGTTAATCTGTATGTATCTGGGGTGAATCTTTCTCCGGTTTGGACTACTGGCTCGGATCCTTGTTTATTTTTTATATGTTAGCTTTTGTTTTGGTAATATAGTGTTTTATTAACTTTTGCATTTTTGAAGGGGTCTTTGAGTTTTTCTACACTCATTTCTACCTTGTGTTTACTACAGTATGTCTTAATGTTTTGCCTCTGTTGGTCATATTTCTTGCAGTCCACCAGAAAGTGTCTAATTGTGTTTGGTTCTTGGTATTCTTCACATGTGGATTCCTCAATCATGAACCTTGAGCTGACAACTACCTTTATTAGAATCATTAATGTAGAAGTCTAAGGGCGAACGAGATGTCAGGAACCTTGAGCTGACTACTGCCTTTATTAGAGTCATTAATGAAGAAGTCTGAGGGCGATCAAGATGTTAGGAACCTTGAGCTGACTGCTACCTATATTAGAGTTATTAATGTGGAAGTTGTTTTTTTGTTTTTTGTTTGTTTAGAGTTCTTCATGAAGGACAACTTACAGAACCGTTAGGATTAGAGCGGGAGTGAGACAGGGATGCCTCTTGTCTCCATTTCTTTTCTTACTAGCAATAGATTGGGTTATGAAAACATCGACATCACACAACAGAAATGGAATCCAGTGGAATCTGACTAAACAGCTAGATAATCTGGATTTTGCAGATGACTTGGCTCTTCTGTCCCATAACCATAATCAGATGCAAGAGAAAATGAAAATTCTCGATGAGAGGTCACAACAAGTGGGCCTGAAAATACACAGGGAAAAGACAAAGATTATGAGAATAAATGCAAGAAATGATAACAAGGTTGAACTTGAAGAAACACCACTAAAAGATGTAGAATCTTACACATATCTTGGAAGTAATATAGACAAAGTTGGAGGGACAGACAGTGATATCAAAATAAGAATACAAAAAGCAAGAGGAGCTTTCATTGCATTGGGAAACAAATGGAGAACAAGAGAAATCAAGTCCAACACGAAAATGTGAAGTCAGTCATATTGTATGGCTCTGAGACATGGAGAACAACAAAAACAACCACCAAAAAGCTACAGACTTTTATAAACGGGTGCTTGCGTAGAATAGAAGGACTGAAATGGTATGACAAAGTCACAAATGTGGAATTGATGACAAGAACCAGACAAGTGCCAGTGGAACAAGAGATGAGAAGAAGGCGATGGATAGGACACACATTGAGGAAACCTGTTGATAGCATTACAAGGCAGACCTTGTTCTGGAATCCACAGGGAAAGAAGCAGAGGTAGACCAAAAAACACATGGCGAAGAGAGTTTGATACAGAGGTGAAAATGATGAGGAAAACATGGAAAGAACTTGAGCGGATGGCACAGGACAGGAAGACTTGACATGTGTTTGTTGAAGGCCTATGCTCCTTGGGGAGCTAAAGTGTATTGATTGATTGAATGAAGTCTGAGTGCGAACAAGGAAGAAGAAGACGTCTTGCATTTGGTTGCGATTTCTTTTCTGTAACATTCATTTCGTTAATCCTACAGCTCACTGCAGAACACAGACTTTCAACAAACTCGCGCCAAGCTTTCCATGTCCTGCCTCATCCGCTCTAGGTCCTCCCATCTCTTGCCTATCTGCATTCATGTCTGTCCCGAGTTCCTTTCTCCGTGTGTTCTTGGGTCTTCTCCTACCATGAGGATTCCTGATAAAAGAATGCCCTGTAATGCTGCCTGCTAGTTTCCTCACTGATGTCCTATCTAACGCCAGTGTCATTTCATAACCTCTTTTTTCCATCCGTTCCTTCGACTGTCTATCCTGTTGTTGCAGTTGTATGTATCTATAATTGAAGAGAACAACACATTTATATAGGATTATGTAACTATGAACAACGGGCTGATCACCCGTTTGCCAGTCACTTCGATTACGGAAACAACAGCAAATGGGTTGATTTGCCGTTGCCCTAAAGACGCCATTAGGCGTGATGGGAAATAATGGCAAAGAAAACCTATCTGCTGTTGCCCTAAGACGCCACTAGGCGTAATGGCCACTGACTGCTTTGACGGTCGGTGGCTAAGGACGGAAGAAGAAGAAGAATGTAACTATGCTCTATCCTCCTCGGTTACCTTCTATAGCATGCGTGATAGGGTACATTGTTACTATTCTTTGTTCCCTTTATGGACCCTGATAACACACTCTTGGATTACTTAATTACTTAGTCGTTTCTTTTCTACCTTGGGGTGTCGAGGACTGCCAGAGAAAGCACCATACTTTACTATCGGCTGCTTTCCTTCTGGCCCGTTTCAATCCTATCCTCAGTCCTTCGTGGATTATCTGATGTCGTCCTCACAGCGAGCTATGGGTCGAGATGGTGATATCATGAGAGGAAAACGAAAAAGACATCAGATTATGCTAGAACAGGCTCTGGAGCAGGTCAGCCACTCTTACACAATACCTAACAACATTTATCTCATTATGTTAAATTTTCCCGTTATGTTTATTCAAATATACATAACAAAAACATACCTTCTAACATTTTTACAAATGAAATAAGTAAAGGTCTACCTAAGTAAAATAGTGTGTATATAAAAGTATAATAATCACAGCTAAAGGTACAAAGACAGTGACATTAGAGCAGACTAACATACTGACAGCTATATTTTCAACAGGGGCTTGTGCTCACAAAATGTCAACTGATAAGAATTGAAAACAAATCAAGAGTAGCTAATACTGGCAATAACAAAGGTTAACTAGATTGTTCTGGTTTCAGTTGTCTACACGAATACCATTTATGAAAGATTGCAATTTCTTAGGCTTTTTTTTTTTTTTTTTGTTCTCCATATTTCAAAGCCAAAAAAACTAGTACTGGCTTGACATTTCGAAATGAAGATTTTATTTGTTTTATTTCCATATATTTCCCAAAGCAATGAAAGCTTCTCTTGCCTTATGTATTCTTATTTTGATATCATTGCTTGCCCCTCCAACTTTGTCTAAAATGCTGCCACATTATATGAATGATTCTACATCTTGAGAGGTTATTTCTTCAAGTGCAATCTGTTATCGTTTCCTTCATTTATTTACATTATCTTCGTCCGTTCCCAGCGTATTTTTAAACCTAACTGCTGTGACCTTTCATCAAGTATGTCTTTTTTGTCTTGTATCTGATTACCATTATGATACAGGAGAATCAAGTGGTCGGTAAAATCTAGCTGTTAAGTCAGAGTCCACTAAATTCCATTTCCTTTGGCTTGTGTTATCTTCATAACCATATATAAAGCCAGAATGGTAAAAAAAATGGTGGGAATTAGCAACAAGAGGCATCCCTGCCGCACTCAAAGTTCGTATCTCAAACGGTAAGCTGTCCTTCATGAAACGTTCTGCATGTGCACAGTCACCCCAACTCCTCTTAGTAGACTGCGTGGTATGGACGGATGTACTTATTTTTTGCATCCCTTACGAGCATCTTGGTCGCATCCCAAAAGATATCTTCTACGGACAATTAGCAGATGGCAAGAGAACAGTTGGGCGACCACAGCTGAGGTTCAAAGATGTGTGCAAGAGAGATATGAGGGCACTGGACATGGATCCAGCAACATGGGAGGATGAAGCTGCCGATCGCAATAAGTGGCGATGCTATTTACGGCACCACCTTAGATTGGGCGAAGAGAGGCTCACACAAGAAGCAGAGGTGAGGAGAAAACGTCGAAAGGAGCACCAGGAAAATAAGCAGCTGAGGGCTGCCACCTCAGGGGCGCATTCCCATAGTCAGTTATGACTGAAGGGGCTATTATTATTATTATTATTATTATTATTACGAGCCACAGTAACATACGGGCACGTAAAACCTTACAATATTTCTCTTAACATTTCAAACTTTCCTGTTTTGTTTATTCACAAATAAATAAAATATTTTTAAAAAATACGTTTTTTTCATATTTTTTACAAATAAGATAAATAATGCGCTACTATCTATAGCATGTTGCATATGTAGAAAAAAAAAGAATATCACATTGAAAAGTGTGTATATGCATATACTGTATAAAATATAATAATCACACATGAAGGTACAGAGGCTTTGATATTTGAGCCGACTAACATATCAACAGATTATGCTTACAAAATCTCAACAACTCGTTAAGAACTGAAAATAGATCAAGAACAGCTAGCATGGACAATAACAAAAGCGAACTAGGATTTCTCGTATCAGTCGTCCAACCTAGTTTCTTGTTCCTATCAACCACTGCTTGTTTGACCTAAGGTTACTTGTTTTTGCAGCCATTAGTAGGTCTATGCAGCTACTCCCCGACTTACGTAAACTTTCCATTCAGTAAACCCTTACGTAAGTCGATTTTCTGCGTAATTTGGAAACTTATCCGCCCTCACCTATCAGTCCTGCGTGCTTTACGCGGTCTCAATTTACGCGAATTCGAAATAACGCGATCTTGGAACGGGGAGAGGATGCAGAAAAGATCATTACTACGGAGAACTCTCTCAAAGATGCATTAAAGAAAAATTACACGTACATATATTTTGTTGATTAAGATTCAAAATGTCATGTTTTTATGTATGTTTCCCATGTTTTATGTTCGTTTTCATATAGTCAAACAATATTTAACACGAACAAATGTTAATATATAGTGGCTGGGAATGTGAAGGTCTGGTGCTGTTATTCCAATGCTTATGGCTTTTACAGATGAAAGTCAATTAATTATCTGTTAAAGTCAGTTAAATAACTGGAACCGCCAGG